>JAGMVL010001241.1:0-39923 GCA_019202695.1 Populus x sibirica | reverse complement strand
AACTCCGTGAAAATTTGAGGGAGATCCAACGGCCGGATCAAAAGTTATGGCCTTTTCGAACCGGTAACTGGGTATGTAGCGACGAGACCACCGCCTCACCGAGGAGCAATTCCACATCTACGCCAAGGAAAACACCCTCTGGAAACTCCTGTGAAAATTTGAGGGAGATCCAACGGTCGGATCAAAAGTTATAGCCTTTTCGAACCGGTACTCTGGTATGGAGCGACGAGACGACCGCCTCATCGAGGAGCGATGCCACATCAACTTCACGAAAAACAGCGTCAGGAAACTCCTGTGAAAATTTGAGGGAGATCCAACGGTCGGATCAAAAGTTATGGCCATTTCGAACCGTGTCCCGGTATGGAGCGACGAGACCACCGCCTCACCGAGGAGCAAGTCCACGTCCACGCCAAGGAAAACACCCTCTGGAAACTCCTGTGAAAATTTGAGGGAGATCCAACGGTCGGATCAAAAGTTATAGCCTTTTCGAACCGGTACTCTGGTATGGAGCGACGAGACGACCGCCTCACCGAGGAGCGATGCCACATCTTCTCCAAGGAAAACACCCTCTGGAAACTCCTGTGAATATTTGAGGGAGATCCAACGGTCGGATCAAAAGTTAAGGCCCTTTCGAGCGGTACTCTGGTATGGAGCTACGAGACCTCCGGCTCCTCGAGGTTCGATGCCACATCTAGTCCAAGGAAAACAATGTCCGGAAACTTCTGTGAAAGTTTGAGGGAGATCCAACGGTCGGATCAAAAGTTATTGCCCTTTCGAATCGGCACTGTGGTATGGAGCGGCGAGGCTACCGCCTCATCGAGGACCGCTGCCACATCAACTTCACTAAAAACAGCGTCCGGAAACTCCTGTGAAAATTTGAGGGAGATCCAACAGTCGGATCAAAAGTTATGGCCCTTTCGAATCGGCACTCTGGTATGGAGTGGCGAGCCTCCTGCCTCATCGAGGACCGCTGCCACATCAACTTCATTAAAAACAGCGTCCGGAAACTCCTGTGAAAATTTGAGGGAGATCCAACGGTCGGATCAAAAGTTATGACCTTTTTCGAAAAGGTACTCTGGTATGGAGCGGCGGGACCACCGCCTCACCGAGGAGCGATTCCACATCTACTCCATGGAAAACACCATCTGGAAACTCCTGTGAAAATTTGAGGGAGATCCAACGGTCGGATCAAAAGTTATGGCCTTTTCGAATCGGTACTCTGGTATGGAGCGACGAGACTACCGCCTCACCGAGGAGCAGTTCCACATCTACGCCAAGGAAAACACCCTCCGGAAACTCCCGTGAAAATTTGAGGGAGATCCAACGGTCGGATCAAAAGTTATAGCCTTTTCGAACCGGTACTGACGGGTATGGAGCGGCGGGACCACCGCCTCACCGAGGAGCGATTCCACATCTACTCCATGGAAAACACCATCTGGAAACTCCTGTGAAAATTTGAGGGAGATCCAACGGTCGGATCAAAAGTTATGGCCTTTTCGAACCGGTAATCTGGTATGTAGCGACGAGACCACCGCCTCACCGAGGAGCAATTCCACATCTACGCCAAGGAAAACACCCTCTGGAAACTCCTGTGAAAATTTGAGGGAGATCCAACGGTCGGATCAAAAGTTATAGCCTTTTCGAACCGGTACTGCGTATGGAGCGACGAGACGACCGCCTCATCGAGGAGCGATGCCACATCAACTTCACGAAAAACAAATCGTCGAAACTCCCGTGAAAATTTGAGGGAGATCCAACGGTCGGATCAAAAGTTATGGCCATTTCGAACCGGTAATCTGGTATGGAGCGACGAGACCACCGCCTCACCGAGGAGCAAGTCCACGTCCACGCCAAGGAAAACACCCTCTGGAAACTCCTGTGAAAATTTGAGGGAGATCCAACGGTCGGATCAAAAGTTATAGCCTTTTCGAACCGGTACTCTGGTATGGAGCGACGAGACGACCGCCTCATCGAGGAGCGATGCCACATCAACTTCACGAAAAACGGCCGAAACTCCTGTGAAAATTTGAGGAAGATCCAACGGTCGGATCAAAAGTTATGGCCATTTCGAACCGGTAATCTGGTATGGAGCGACGAGACCACCACCTCACCGAGGAGCATGTCCACGTCCACGCCAAGGAAAACACCCTCTGGAAACTCCTGTGAAAATTTGAGGGAGATCCAACGGTCGGATCAAAAGTTATAGCCTTTTCGAACCGGTACTCCGGTGATGGAGCGACGAGACGACCGCCTCACCGAGGAGCGATGCCACATCTTCTCCAAGGAAAACACCCTCTGGAAACTCTCGTGAATATTTGAGGGAGATCCAACGGTCGGATCAAAAGTTAAGGCCCTTTCGAAGCGGTACTCCGGTATGGAGCTACGAGACCTCCGGCTCCTCGAGGTTCGATGCCACATCTAGTCCAAGGAAAACAATGTCCGGAAACTTCGTGAAAGTTTGAGGGAGATCCAACGGCCGGATCAAAAGTTATTGCCCTTTCGAACGACTTGTGGTATGGAGCGGCGAGGCCACCGCCTCATCGAGGACCGCCGCCACATCAACTTCACTAAAAACAGGGTCCGAAACTCCCGTGAAAATTTGAGGGAGATCCAACAAGTCGGATCAAAAGTTATGGCCCTTTCGAATCGGCACTCGGTATGGAGTGGCGAGCCTCTCCGCCTCATCGAGGACCGCCGCCACATCAACTTCATTAAAAACAACGCGTCCGGAAACTCCTGTGAAAATTTGAGGGAGATCCAACGGTCGGATCAAAAGTTATGACCTTTTCGAAAAGGTACTCTGATATGGAGCGGCGGGACCACCGCCTCACCGAGGAGCGATTCCACATCTACTCCATGGAAAACACCATCCGCAAACTCCTGTGAAAATTTGAGGGAGATCCAACGGTCGGATCAAAAGTTAAGGCCTTTTCGAACCGGTAATCTGGTATGTAGCGACGAGACCACCGCCTCACCGAGGAGCAATTCCACATCTACGCCAAGCAAAACACCCTCTGGAAACTCCTGTGAAAATTTGAGGGAGATCCAACTGTCGGATCAAAAGTTATGACCTTTTCGAAAAGGTACTCTGATATGGAGCGGCGAGACCACCGCCTCACCGAGGAGCGATTCCACATCTACTCCATGGAAAACACCATCCGGAAACTCCTGTGAAAATTTGAGGGGATCCAACGGTCGGATCAAAAGTTATGGCCTTTTCAAACCGGTAATCTGGTATGGAGCGACGAGATCACCGCCTCACCGAGGACCAACTCCACAACTACTCCAAGGAAAACACCCTCTGGAAACTCCTGTGAAAATTTAAGGGAGATCCAACAGTCGGATCAAAAGTTAAGGCCCTTTCGAAGCGGTACTCTAGTATGGAGCTACGAGACCTCCGGCTCCTCGAGGTTCGATGCCACATCTAGTCCAAGGAAAACAATGTCCGGAAACTTCTGTGAAAATTTGAGGGAGATCCAACGGTCGGATCAAAAGTTATGGCCCTTTCGAATCGGCACTCTGGTATGGAGTGGCGAGGCTACCACCTCATCGAGGACCGCTGCCACATCAACTTCACTAAAAACAGCTTCCGGAAACTCCTGTCAAAATTTGAGGGAGATCCAACGGTCGGATCAAAAGTTATAGCCTTTTCGAACCGGTACTCTGGAATGAAGCGACGAGACGATCGCCTCACCGAGGAGCGATGCCACATCTACTCCAAGGAAAACACCATCCGGAAACTCCTGTGAAAATTTGAGGGAGATCCAACGGTCGGAACAAAAGTTAAGGCCCTTTCGAAGCGGTACTCTAGTATGGACCTACGAGACCTCCGGCTCCTCGAGGTGCGATGCCACATCTAGTCCAAGGAAAACAATGTCCGGAAACTCCTATGATAATTTGAGGGAGATCCAACGGTCGGATCAAAAGTTATGGCGCTTTCGAATCGGCACTCTGGTATGGAGCAGCGAGCCTACCGCCTCATCGAGGACCGCTGCCACGTCAACTTCACTAAAAATAGCGTCCGGAAACACCTGTGAAAATTTGAGGGAGATCCAACGGTCGGATCAAAAGTTATGGCCCTTTCGAATCGGCACTCTGGTATGGAGCGGCGAGCCTCCCGCCTCATCGAGGACCACTGCCACATCAACTTCACTAAAAACAGCGTCCGGAAACTCCTGTGAAAATTTGAGGGAGATCCAACGGTCGGATCCAAAGTTATGGCCTTTTCGAAAAGGTACTCTCGTATGGAGCGGCGGGACCGCCGCCTCACCGAGGAGCGATTCCACATCTACTCCAAGAAAAACACCATCCGGAAACTCTCGTGAAAATTTGAGGGAGATCCAACGGTCGGATCAAAAGTTCCGGCCTTTTCGAACCGATACTCGGTATGGAGCGACGAGACCTCCGGCTCACCGAGGAGCGATGCCACATCAACTTCACGAAAAACAACATCGGCGGAAACTCCCGTGAAAATTTGAGGGAGATCCAACGGTCGGATCAAAAGTTATGGCCGTTTCGAACCGATAGACTGGTATGGAGCTACGAGACCTCCGGCTCCTCGAGTTGCGAGGCCACATCTTGTCCAAGGAAAACAACGTCCGGAAACTCCTGTGAAAATTTAAGGGAGATCCAACGGTCGGATCAAAACTTATGGCCTTTTCGAACCGGTACTCTAGTATGGAGCGACGAGATTACCGCCTCACCAAGGACCGGTGCCACATCTACTCCAAGGAAAACAACGTCTCGAAACTCCAGCGGGAATTTGAGGGAGATCCAACGGTCGGATCAAAAGTTATGGCCTTTTCGAACCGATACTCTGGTATGGAGCGACGAGACCTCCGGCTCACCGAGGAGCAATGCCACATCAACTTCACGGAAAATAGCGTCCGGAAACTCCTGTGAAAATTTGAGGGAGATCCAACGGTCGGATCCAAAGTTATGGCCTTTTCGAAAAGGTACTCTCGTATGGAGCGGCGGGACCGCCGCCTCACCGAGGAGCGATTCCACATCTACTCCAAGAAAAACACCATCCGGAAACTCCTGTGAAAATTTGAGGGAGATCCAACGGTCGGATCAAAAGTTCTGGCCTTTTTGAACCGATACTCTGGTATGGAGCGACGAGACCTCCGGCTCACCGAGGAGCGATGCCACATCAACTTCACGAAAAACAGCGTCAGGAAACTCCTGTGAAAATTTGAGGGAGATCCAACGGTCGGATCAAAAGTTATGGCCGTTTCGAACCGATAATCTGGTATGGAGCTACGAGACCTCCGGCTCCTCGAGTTGCGAGGCCACATCTTGTCCAAGGAAAACAACGTCCGGAAACTCCTGTGAAAATTTAAGGGAGATCCAACGGTCGGATCAACACTTATGACCCTTTCGAACCGGTACTCTAGTCTCGACCGACGAGACCGCCGTCTCACCGATGAGCGATTCCACATCTACTACAACGAAAACAACATCCGGATACTCCTGTGAAAATTTGAGGGAGATCCAACGGTCGGATCAAAAGTTATGGCCTTTGCGAACCGGTACTCTGGTATGGAGCTACGAGACTACCGCCTCACCGAGGAGCGGTGCCACATCTACTCCAAGGAAAACAAAGATCCGGAAACTCCTGGGAAAATTTTAGGGAGATCTAACGGTTGGATCAAAAGTTATGGCCCTTTCGAATCGGCACTCTGGTATGGAGCGGCGAGCCTACCGCCTCATCGAGGACCGCTGCCACATCAACTTCACTAAAAACTCCGTCCGGAAACTCCTGTGAAAATTTGAGGGAGATCCAACGGTCGGATCAACACTTATGGCCCTTTCAAACCGGTACTCTACTCTCGACCGACGAGACCGCCGTCTCACCGAGGTGCGATGCCACATCTACTCCAAGGAAAACAACGTCCGGAAACTCCTGTGAAAATTTGAGAGAGATCCAACGGTCGGATCAAAAGTTATGGCCCTTTCGAAACGGTACTCTAGTCTCGACCGACGAGACCTCCAGCTCACCGAGGAGCGATGCCACATCAACTTCACGCAAAATAGCGTCCGAAAACTCCTGTGAAAATTTGAGGGAGATCCAACGGTTGGATCAAAAGTTATGGCCTTTTCGAACCGGTACTCGAGTATGGAACCACGAGACTACCGCCTCACCGAGGACCGATGCCACATGTACCTCAAGAAAAACAGCGTCTGGAAACTCCAGTAAAAATTTGAGGGAGATCCAACGGTCGGATCAAAAGTTATGGCCTTTTCGAACCGATACTCGGTATGGAGCGACGAGACCTCCGGCTCACCGAGGAGCGATGCCACAACAACTTCACGAAAAAGCAAATCCCGAAAACTCCCGTGAAAATTTGAGGGAGATCCAATGGTCGGATCAAAAGTTATGGCATTTTCGAACCGGTACTCTAGTATGGAGCGACGAGATTACCGCCTCACCAAGGGCCCACGGTGCCACATCTACTCCAAGGAAAACAACGTCTCGAAACTCCAGCGGAAATTTAAGGGAGATCCAACGGTCGGATCAAAACTTATGGCCTTTTCGAACCGGTACTCTAGTATGGAGCGACGAGATTACCGCCTCACCAAGGACCGGTGCCACATCTACTCCAAGGAAAACAACGTCTCGAAACTCCAGCGGAATTTGAGGGAGATCCAACGGTCGGATCAAAAGTTATGGCCTTTTCGAACCGATACTGCGGTATGGAGCGACGAGACCTCCGCCTCACCGAGGAGCAATGCCACATCAACTTCACGGAAAATAGCGTCCGGATACTCCTGTGAAAATTTGAGGGAGATCCAACGGTCGGATCAAAAGTTATGGCCCTTTTAAATCAGCACTCTGGTATGGAGTGGCGAGCCTACCGCCTCATCGAGGACTGCTGCCACATCAACTTTACTAAAAACAGCGTCCGGAAACTCCTGTGAAAATTTGAGGGAGATCCAACGGTCGGATCAAAAGTTATGGCCTTTTCGAACCGGTAATCTGGTATGGAGTGACGAGACCACCGCCTCACCGAGGAGCAATTCCACATCTACTCCAAGGAAAACACCCTCTGGAAACTCCTGTGAAAATTTGAGGCAGATCCAACGGTCGGATCAAAAGTTATAGCCTTTTCGAACCGGTACTGTGGAATGGAGCGACGAGACGACCGCCTCACCGAGGAGCGATGCCACATCTTCTCCAAGGAAAACACCATCCGGAAACTCCTGTGAAAATTTGAGGGAGATCCAACGGTCGGATCAAAAGTTATGGCCTATTCGAACCGATACTCTGGTATGGAGCGACGAGACCTCCGGCTTACCGAGGAGCGATGCCACATCAACTTCACGAAAAATAGCGTCAAGAAACTCCTGTGAAAATTTGAGGGAGATCCAACGGTCGGATCAAAAGTTATGGCCCTTTTAAATCAGCACTCTGGTATGGAGCGGTGAGCCTACCGCCTCATCGAGGACTGCTGCCACATCAACTTCACTAAAAACAGCGTCCGGAAACTCCTGTGAAAATTTGAGGAAGATCCAACGGTCGGATCAAAAGTTATGGCCTTTTCGAACCGGTAATCAGGTATGGAGCGACGAGACCACCGCCTCACCGAGGAGCAATTCCACATTTACTCCAAGGAAAACACCCTCTGGAAACTCCTGTGAAAATTTGAGGGAGAACCAACGGTCGGATCAAAAGTTATAACCTTTTCGAACCGGTTCTCTAGAATGGAGCGACGAGACGACCGCCTCACCGAGGAGCGATGCCATATCTTCTCCAAGGAAAACACCATCCGGAAACTCCTATGAAAATTTGATGGAGATTCAACGGTCGGATCAAAAGGTAAGGCCCTTTCGAAGCGGTACTCTAGTATGGAGCTACGAGACCTCTGGCTCCTCGAGGTGCGATGCTACATCTAGTCCAAGGAAAACAACGTTCGGAAACTCTTGGGAAAATTTGAGGGAGATCCAACGGTTGGATCAACACTTATGGTCTTTTCGAATCGGTACTCTGGTATGGAGCAACGAGACTACCGCCTCACCGAGGAGCGGTGCCACATCTACTCCAAGGAAAACAACGTCTGGAAACTCCAGCGAAAATTTGAGGGAGATCCAACGGTCGGATCAAAAGTTATAGTATTTTCAAACCGGTACTCTGGTATGGAGCGACGAGACGACCGCCTCACCGAGGAGCGGTGCCACATCTACTCCAAGGAAAACAACGTCTAGAAACTCCAGCGAAAATTTGAGGGAGATCCAACGGTCGAATCAACACTTATGGCCTTTTCGAATCGATACTCTGGTATGGAGCGACGAGACTACTGCCTCACCAAGGAGCGCTGCCACATCTACTCCAAGGAAAACAGCGTCCGGAAACTCTTGTGAAAATTTGAGGGTGATTGATTAGTACTTGAAAGTGCATTTTTATCAAGGTTTTATATCATCCTTTTGCACTTAAAGTATTAATAACTCCTTAACTAAAGCATGTTTTATAATAACATATCTAATTATATAAGATACCTTTAATTTATGGTAAATGTTCATCTTAAATGCAGGCCTATCACATAAATGAAAGAATTGATTGATGAGTTGAAGTACCGAAATTGAAAGGACAAAAAGATGGCCAAAGAGATGCGGTGCGCGGTAACCCAAATTGGAACACGGTTCGGTAATTGGGTCATATCTGGAGCTGTAGATCTTGGATTTAGGTCCATTTTATATGGATGGAAAGATAAGACATAGGCCTACAACTTTCATGTGGAGCCCAAGATTTAACCAGGCCGTTTTCAAGTCCAAATTGTAGCAACAAAAAAGAAGTCCGAATCTGTCACACCCTAGACACCGTTCAGTGTTCAGCCCATATCTCAAGTTCTAGAAGTCCAAATGATCTCAAATGTTTACCCTGGAAAGATGAGACAATTGCCTAGAACTTTCATGATTCAAGTTTGTTCAAATTATGACGTCATCAATGACGTTTTGGCGGATCAAGAAGATAAGAATTGTCACCAAGTCAAGATGTGGCCACCCACTCATCAATTTGTCAACAAATCAATAGTTCTGAATTTTGGCCTATAAAAGGAGGCATTTGCCATGTATTTAGGCATCTTGGTTTTCGGATCAAGATCATGCTCTTGCTCTCTCTTTATATTTTGTAATGCTTAAGTTTTGCTTATATTAATCTCTTGCTTATGCTTTTCATTTCCTTTCCTTGTTTATTTATGTTTCTTTCTTTCATTATGTCTAGCTAAATTAATTATGTCAAGGTGAAAATGGTACACTAATGGTGTAAGAATAAGTATAATATAAACTTAACATGGACCTTAATGTTGGATACTAACATGCTTTATATTTGCTATCTTGTTCACTTTTAATACTTTGCTTGTTAAATGGTTAATTTAGATTTATGTTGTATAACACTTGGTACAACAAATACTTGGTACTTTCATAGCCCATATCTATGGTATAACCGACACCTGAGCTATGAAAGGAACTTGATTTGTTGTTAACATAAGTTATAATCATGAATGCCACACAACATTTACAAGTATTAGCATTATTCGAATAAGATAACTAATGTAATCATGTTAACAATTTATAATCCGATTGGAACCTCCTTTGTGTGTGGTTTCCGGTTGAATAATAAGAGTTTATACTATACTTGTTTGATGTACCATTAGTGGATCCTCTAACCTTGACATTTGTTGTTATCATTGTTTAATCCTTACATTAATTTTCCATCTCAAAGTTCTCATCAACTTCTTCTTCTTTAGTGTTAATATTACTACTATTATTATTACTACTACTACTAGTATTACTATTATTATTATTATTATTATTACTATTATTGTTATTGTTATTGTTATTATTATTACTATTGTTGTTGTTGTATTATTGTTGTCTATAATTTATACAATTAACCTCCCTGGTTCGACGACCTCTGCCCGAGCGTTATTTATTACTTCGACACTCCCGCACTTGGGAGAAGACATCAATCTTTTGGAAGTGTCGGTGATCCAACGGTTGGATCAACACTTATGGCCCTTTCAAACCGGTACTCTAGTATGGAGCGACGAGACTACCACCTCACCAAGGAGCGATGCCACATCTACTCCAAGGAAAACAGCGTCTCGAAACTCCAGCGGAAATTTGAGGGAGATCCGACGGCCGGATCAAAAGTTATGGCATTTTCGAACCGGTACTCTGGTATGGAGAGACAAGACTTCCGGCTCCCCGAGGAGCGATTCCACATCAACTTCATGAAAAACAGCATCCGGAAACTCCTGTGAAAATTTGAGGGAGATCCAATGGTCGGATCAAAAGTTAAGGCCCTTTCAAAGCGGTACTCTAGTATGTAGCTACGAGACCTCTGGCTCAACGAGGTGCGATGCCACATCTAGTCCAAGGAAAACAACGTCTGGAAACTCCTGTGAAAATTTAAGGGAGATCCAACGGTCGGATTAACACTTATGGCCCTTTCGAACCGGTACTCCGGTATGGAGCGACGAGACCTCCGGCTCACCGAGGAGCGATGCCACATCAACTTCACGAAACACAATGTCCGGAAAATCCTTTGAAAATTTGAGGGAGATCCAACGGTGGGATCAAAAGTTATGGCCTTTTCACACCGGTACTCTGGTATGGAGTGACGAGACTACCTCCTCACCGAGGAGCGGTGCCACAACTACTCCAAGGAAAACACCATCCGGAAACTCCTGTGAAAATTTGAGGGAGATCCAACAGTCGGATCAAAAGTTATGGCCTTTTCGCACCGGTACTCTAGTATGGAGCGACGAGACTACCGCCTCACCAAGGAGCGCTGCCACATCTACTCCAAGGAAAACAGCGTCTGGAAACTCCTGTGAAAATTTGAGGGAGATCCAACGATCGATCAAAAGTTATGGCCCTTTCCAACCGGTACTCTGGTATGGAGCTATGAGACCTCCGGCTACCGAGGTGCGATGCCACATCTACTCCAAGGAAAACAGCGTCCGGAAACTCCTGTGAAAATTTGAGGGAGATCTAACGGTCGGATCAAAAGTTATGGTCTTTTCGAACCGGTACTCTAGTATGGCGTGACGAGACTACCGCCTCACCGAGGAGCGGTGCCACATCTACTCCAAGGAAAACAGCGTCTGGAAACTCCTGCGAAAATTTGAGGGAGATCCAACGGTCGGATCAAAAGTTTTGGCCCTTCCAACCGGTACTCTGGTATGGAGCTATGAGACTTCCGGCTCACCGAGGTGCCAACATCTACTCCAAGGACAACAGCGTTCGGAAACTCCAGTGAAAATTTGAGGGAGATCCAACGGTCGGATCAAAAGTTATGGCCTTTTCGAACCGGTACTCTGGTATGGAGCAAAGAGACTACCGCCTCATCGAGGAGCGATTCTACATTTACCCCAAGGAAAACAGCATCTGGAAACTCCAGTGAAAATTTGAGGGAGATACAACAGTCGGATAAAAAGTTATGGCCCTTTCGAACCGGTACTATAGTATGGAGCGACGAGACCACCGCCTTACTGAGGATCGCTGCCACATCAACTTCACAAAACACAGCGTCCGGAAAATCCTGTGAAAATTTGAGGGAGATCCAACGGTGGGATCAAAAGTTATGGCCTTTTCAAACTGGTACTCTGGTATAGAGTGACGAGACTACCTCCTCACCGAGGAGCAGTGCCACATCTACTTCAAGCAAAACAGCGTCCGGAAACTCCTGTGAAAATTTGAGGGAGATCCAACGGTCGGATCAAATGTTATGGCCTTTTCGAACCGGTACTCTAGTATGGAGCGACGAGACCACCGTCTCACCGAGGAGCGATTCCACATCTACTCCAAGGAAAACAACGTCCGGAAACTCTTGTGAAAATTTGAGGGAGATCCAATGGTCGGATCAAAAGTTATGGCCTTTTCGAAGCGGTACTCTCGTATGGAGCGAAAAGACCACCGCCTCACCGAGGAGCGATGCCACATCTACTCCAAGGAAAACAGCGTCCGAAAACTCCCGTGAAAATTTGAGGGAGATCCAACGGTCGGATCAAAAGTTATGGCCCTTTCCAACCGGTACTGATTGAGGACGACGAGACCTCCGCCTCACCGAGGAGCGATTCCACATCTACTCCAAGGAAAACACCATCCGGAAACTCCCGTGAAAATTTGAGGGAGATTCAACAATCGGATCAAAAGTTATGGCCCTTTCAAATCGGTACTCTAGTATGGAGCGACGAGACCACCGCTCACCGAGGAGCGATTCCACATCTACTCCAAGGAAAACAACGTCCGGAAACTCCCGTGAAAATTTGAGGGAGATCCAACGGTCGGATCAAAAGTTATGGCCATTTCTAACCGGTACTCTGGTATGGAGCGACGAGACCACCGCCTCACCGAGGAGCGATTCCACATCTACTCCAAGAAAAACACCATCCGGAAACTCCTGTGAAAATTTGAGGGAGATCCAACGGTCGGATCAAAAGTTATGGCCTTTCCGAACCGGTACTCTGGTATGGAGCGACAAGACCACCACCTCACCGAGGAGCGATTCCACATCTACTCCAAGAAAAACACCATCCGGAAACTCTCGTGAAAATTTGAGGGAGATCCAACGGTCGGATCAAAAGTTATTGCCCTTTCCAACCGGTACTCTGGTATTGAGTGACGAGACCCCTGCCTCACTGAGGAGCGATTCCACATCTACTCCAAGGAAAACACCATCCGGAAACTCCTGTGAAAATTTGAGGGAGATCCAACGGTCGGATCAAAAGTTATAGCCCTTTCAAACCGGTACTGTGGTATGGACTAACAAGACCTTCGCCTCACCGAGTAGCGAGTCCACATCTACTACAAGGAAAACACCATCCGGAAACTCCTGTGAAAATTTGAGGGAGATCCAACGGTCGGATCAAAAGTTATGGCCTTTCCGAACCGGTACTCTAGTATGGAGCGACGAGACCACCGTCTCACCGAGGAGGCATTCCATATCTACTCCAAGGAAAAACACCATCCGGAAACTCCCGTGAAAATTTGAGGGAGATCCAACGGTCGGATCAAAAGTTATGGCCCTTTCGAACCGGTACTCTGGTATGGAGCGACGAGACCACCGCCTCACCGAGGAGCGATTCCACATCTACTCCAAGAAAAACACCATCCGGAAACTCCTGTGAAAATTTGAGGGAGATCCAACGGTCGGATCAAAAGTTATGGCCTTTCCGAACCGGTACTCTAGTATGGAGCGACGAGACCACCGCCTCACCGAGGAGCGATTCCACATCTACTCCAAGAAAAACACCATCCGGAAACTCCTGTGAAAATTTGAGGGAGATCCAACGGTCGGATCAAAAGTTATTGCCCTTTCCAATCGGTACTCTGGTATGGAGTGACGAGACCACCACCTCACCGAGGAGCGATTCCACATCTACTCCAAGGAAAACACCATCCGGAAACTCCTGTGAAAATTTGAGGGAGATCCAACGGTCGGATCAAAAGTTATAGCCCTTTCAAACCGGTACTCTGGTATGGAGCGACGAGACCACCGCCTCACCGAGGAGCGATGCCACATCTACTCCAAGAAAAACACCATCCGGAAACTCCTGTGAAAATTTGAGGGAGATCCAACGGTCGGATCAAAAGTTATGGCCCTTTCAAACCGGTACTCTAGTATGGAGCGACGAGACCACCGCCTCACCGAGGAGCGATTCCACATCTACTCCAAGAAAAACACCATCCGCAAACTCCTGTGAAAATTTGAGGGAGATCCAACGGTCGGATCAAAAGTTATGGCCCTTTCGAACCGGTACTCGGTATGGAGCGACGAGACCATCGCCTCACCGAGGAGCGATTCCACATCTACTCCAAGAAAAACACCATCCGGAAACTCCTCTGAAAATTTGAGGGAGATCCAACGGTCGGATCAAAAGTTATGGCCTTTCCGAACCGGTACTCTAGTATGGAGCGACGAGACCACCGCCTCACCGATGGAGGGATTCCACATCTACTCCAAGAAAAACACCATCCGGAAACTCCTGTGAAAATTTGAGGGAGATCCAACGGTCGGATCAAAAGTTATGGCCCTTTCAACCGGTACTCGGTATTCGGATCGACGAGACCACGGCCTCACCGAGGAGCGATTCCACATCTACTCCAAGGAAAACACCATTCGGAAACTCCTGTGAAAATTTGAGGGAGATCCAACGGTCGGATCAAAAGTTATGGCCTTTCCGAACCAGTACTCTAGTATGGAGCGACGAGACCACCGTCTCACCGAGAAGCGATGCCACATCTACTCCAAGAAAAACACCATCCGGAAACTCCTGTGAAAATTTGAGGGAGATCCAATGGTCGGATTTTTCTTGCCGGTACTCTGGTATGGAGGGAAAAGACCACCACCTCACCGAGGAGGGATCCACATCTACTCCAAGGAAAACAGCATACGAAAACTCCTGTGAAAATTTGAGGGAGGGATCCAACGATCGGATCAAAAGTTATGGCCTTTCCGAATCGGTACTCTTGTCTGGAACGACGAGACCATCGGCTCACCGAGGAGCGATGCCACATCTACTCCAAGGAAAACGGCGTCCGGAAACTCTTGTGAAAATTTGAGGGAGATCCAACGGTCGGATAAAAAGTTATGGCCTTTTCAAACGGTACTCTGGTATGGAGCGACGAGACTACCGCCTCACCGAGGAGCGGTGCCACATCTACTCCAAGAAAAACAGCGTCTCGAAACTCCAGCGGAAATTTGAGGGAGATCCAACGGTCGGATCAAAAGTTAAGGCCCTTTCGAATCGGTACTCTAGTATGGAGCTACGAGACCTCCGGCTCACCGAGGTGCGATGCCACATCTAGTCCAAGGAAAACACCGTCCGGAAACTCATGTGAAAATTTGAGGGAGATCCAACGGTCGGATCAAAAGTTATACCTTTTCGAATCGTCACTCGGTATGGAGCGACAAGAACACCACCTCACCGAGGAGCGATTCCACATCAACTCCAAGGAAAACAAAGTACGGAAACTCCCGTGAAAATTTGAGGGAGATCCAACGGTCGGATCAAAAGTTATGGCCCTTTCGAACCGGTACTCCGGTCTGGACCGACGAGACTTCCGCCTCACTGAGGAGCGATGCCACATCTACTCCAAAGAAACCAGCATCAGGAAAATCCTGTGAAAATTTGAGGGAGATGCAACGGTCGGATCAAAAGTTATGGCCCTTTCAAACCGGTACTCTGGTATGGAGCGACGAGACCACCTCCTCACGGAGGAGGGATTCCACATCTACTCCAAGGAAAACAGCATCCGGAAACTCTCGTGAAAATTTGAGGGAGATCCAACGGTCGGATCAAAAGTTATGGCCTTTTCGAACCGGTATTCTGGTATAGAGTGACGACCTGCCGCCTCACCAAGGAGCGATTCCACATCTACTCCAAGAAAAACAACGTCCTAGAAACTCCTGTGAAAATTTGAGGGAGATCCAACGGTCGGATCAAAAGTTATGGCCTTTTCGAAGCGGTACTTTAGTATGGAGCGACGAGACTACCGCCTCACCGAGGAGCGATGCCATATCTACATCCAAGGAAAACAAGATCCGGAAACTCCCGGGAAAATTTGAGGGAGATCCAACGGTCGGATCAAAAGTTATGGCCTTTTCGAACCGGTATTCTAGTATGGAGCGACGAGACCACCGCCTCACCAAGGAGCGATTCCACATCTACTCCAAGGAAAACAACGTTCCGAAACTCCTCTCAAAATTTGAGGGAGATCCAACGGTCGAATCAAAAGTTATGGCTTTTCCGAACCGGTATTTTGGTATGGAGCGACGAGACCACCGCCTCACTATGGAGCGATTCCACATCTACTCCAAGGAAAACACAGTCCGGAAACTCCGTGAAAATTTGAGGGAGATCCAACGGTCGGATCAAAAGTTATGGCCTTTTCTCACAGGTAATGTGGTATGGAGCGACGAGACCACCGCCTCACCAAGGAGGGATTCCACATCGATTCCAAGGAAAACAGTGTCCGGAAACTCTAGTGAAAATTTGAGGGAGATCCAACGGTCGGATCAAAAGTTATGGCCCTTTCGAATCGGTACTCTGGTATGGAGCGACGAGACCACCGCCTCACCAAGGAGGGATGCCACATCAACTTCACGAAAAACAGCATCCGGAAACTCCTGTGAAAATTTGAGGGAGATCCAACGGTCGGATCAAAAGTTATGGCCTTTCGAATCGGTACTCTAGTCTGGAGCGACGAGACTTTCGCCTCACCGAGGAGCGATTCCACATCGACTCCAAGGAAAACAGCGTCCGGAAACTCATGTGAAAATTTGAGGGAGATCCAACGGTTGGATTTTTCGAGCCGGTACTCTGGTATGGAGCGACAAGACCACCACCTCACCGAGGAGGGATTCCACATCTACTCCAAGGAAAACAGCATACGGAAACTCCTGTGAAAATTTCAAGGGGAGATGCCAACGGTCGGATCAAAAGTTATGGCCCTTTCGAACCGGTACTGTGTGGTATGGAGTGACAAGACCACCGCCTTTACTAAGGAGGGATTCCACATCTACTTCAAAGAAAACAGCGTCTAGAAACTCCTGTGAAAATTTGAGGGACATCCATCGGTCGGATCAAAAGTTATGGCCATTTCGAACCGGTACTCTGTAAGGATCGACGAGACCTCCGCCTCACCGAGGAGCGATTCCACATCTACTTCAAGGAAAACAGGCGTCCGGAAACTCCTGTGAAAATTTCATGGAGATCCAACGGTCGGATCAAAAGTTATGGCCCTTTCTAACCGGTACTCGGGTATGGAGCGACAAGATCACCGCCTCACCGAGGAGGGATTCCACATCGACTTCCAAGGAAAACAGCGTCCGAAACTCATGTGAAAATTTGAGGGAGATCCAACGGTCGGTCAAAAGTTATGGCCCTTTCGAATCGGTACTCTGGTATGGAGCGACGAGACCACCACCTCACCGAGGAGCGATTCCACATCTACTCCAAGGAAGACAGCATACGGAAACTCCTGTGAAAATTTCAAGGGGATCCAATGGTCGGATCAAAAGTTATGGCCCTTTCGAACCGGTACTCTCGGTATGGAGCGACGAGACCTCCGCCTCATCGAGGAGCGATGCCACATCAACTCCAACGAAACAACACCGCGGAAAACTCCTGTGAAAATTTGAGGGAGATCCAACGGTCGGATCAAAAGTTATGGCCCTTTCAAACCGGTATTCGGTATGGAGCGACGAGACCACCGCCTCACCGAGGAGGGAATTCCACATCTACTCCAAGGAAAACACCCTCCGGAAACTCCTGTGAAAATTTAAGGGAGATCCAACGGTCGGATCAAAAGTTATGGCCCTTTCGAACCGGTACTGTGGTATGCAGTGACGAGACTACCGCCTCACTAAGGAGGGATTCCACATCTACTCCAAGGAAAACAACGTCCGGAAATTCCCGTGAAAATTTGAGGGAGATCCAACGTTCGGATCAAAAGTTATGGCCCTTTCGAACCGGTACTCGGGTAAGGAGCAACGAGACCACGGCCTCACCGAGGAGGGATTCCACATCTACTCCAAGGAAAACAAGATCCGGAAACTCCTGTGAAAATTTCATGGGAGATCCAACGGTCGAATCAAAAGTTATGGCCCTTTCTAACCGGTACTCCGGTATCCAGCGACGAGACCACCGCCTCACCAAGGAGGGATTCCACATCGACTCCAAGGAAAACAGCGTCCGGAAACTCATGTGAAAATTTGAGGGAGATCCAACGGTTGGATTTTTCGAGCCGGTACTCTGGTATGGAGCGACAAGACCACCACCTCACCGAGGAGGGATTCCACATCTACTCCAAGGAAAACAGCATACGGAAACTCCTGTGAAAATTTCAAGGGGATCCAACGGTCGGATCAAAAGTTATGACCCTTCGAACCGGTACTCTCGTCTGGAACGACGAGACCTCCGCCTCACTGAGGAGCGATGCCACATCTACTCCAAGGAAACCAGCATCCGGAAACTCCTGTGAAAATTTGAGGGAGATCCAACGGTCGGATCCAAAGTTACGGCCCTTTTCGAACCGCTATTGTGGTATGGAGGGACGAGACTACCGCCTCACGGAGGAGGGATTCCACATCTACTCCAAGGAAAACCAACGCATCCGTAAACTCTCGTGAAAATTTGAGGGAGATCCAACGGTCGGATCCAAAGTTATGGCCCTTTCGAACCGGTACTCTGGTATGGAGCGACGAGACCACGGCCTCACCGAGGAGGGATTCCACATCAACTTCAAGGAAAACAGCGTCCGGAAACTCCTGTGAAAATTTTAGGGTGATCCAACGGTCGGATCAAAAGTTATGGCCCTTTTCGAACCGGTACTCCAGTATGGAGCTACGAGAGCCTCCGCCTCACCTAGGTGCGATTCCACATCTACTCCAAGGAAAACAACGTCCGGAAACTCTGTGAGAAAATTTGAGGGAGATCCAACGGTTGGATCAAAAGTTATGGCCCTTTCGAACTGGTACTCTTGTCTTGAAATACGAGACCTACGCCTGACCGTGGAGCGATGCCACATCTATTCCAAGGAAAACAGCGTCCGGAAACTCCTGTGAAAATTTAAGGGAGATCCAACGGTTGGATCAAAAGTTATGGCCTTTTCAACCGGTACTTTGGTATGAAGCGACGAGACCTCCGCCTTTCCGAGGAGCGATTCCACATCTACTCCAAGTAAAACAGCGTCCGGAAACTCCTGTGAAAATTTGAGGGAGATCCAACGGTCGGATCAAAAGTTATAGGCTTTTCGAACCGGTACTCTGGTATGGATCGACGAGCCCTCCGCCTCATCGAGGAGCGATTCCATATTTACTCGAAGGAAAACAACTTCCGGAAACTCCTATAAAAATTTTAGGGTGATTCAAAGGTCGAATCCAAAGTTATGGCCTTTTTGGCACTCTGGTCTGGAGCGACGAGACCTCTACCTCATCGAGGAGCGATTCCACATCTACTCCAAGGAAAACAACGTCCGGAACTCCTGTGAAAATTTTAGGGTGATCCCGGACAAAAGTTATAGTACCTTTTGATTAGTACTTAAAAGTGCATTTTTATCAAGGTTTTATATCATCATTTTGCACTTAAAGTATCAATAACTCCTTAACTAAAGCATGTTTTATAATAACATATCTAATTATATAAGATACCTTTAATTTATGGTAAATGTTCATCTTAAATGCAGGCCTATCACATAAATGAAAGAATTGATTGATGAGTTGAAGTACCGAAATTGAAAGGACAAAGAGATGGCCAAACTTAGAAAAGAGATGCTTGGTGCAGTCCAAACTGGAACACTGTTCGGTAATTGGGTCATATCTGGAGCTGTAGATCTTGGATTTAGGTCCATTTTATATGGATGGAAAGATAAGACATAGGCCTACAACTTTCATGTGGAGCCCAAGATTTAAAAAGGCCGTTTTCAAGTCCAAATTGTAGCAACAACGAAGAAGTCCGAATCTGTCCTGCAGCCCAGACACTGTTCAGTGTTCAGCCCATATCTCGAGTTCTAGAAGTCCAAATGATCTCAAATTTTTACCCTGGAAAGATGAGACAATTTCCTAGAACTTTCATGATTCAAGTTTGTTCAAATTATGACGTCATCAATGACGTTTTTGGCAGACAAGAAGATAAGAATTGTCACCAAGTCAAGATGTGGCCACCCACTCATCAATTAGTCAACAAATCAATAGTTCCGAATTTTGGCCTATAAAAGGAGGCATTTGCCATGTATTTAGGCATCTTGGTTTTCAGATCAAGATCATGCTCTTGCTTTCTCTCTTTGTATTGTCTTAAGCTTTGCTTTCATTAATATCAAGTTTATGCTTTTCATTTCCTTTCCTTGTTTATTTATGTTTCTTTCTTTCATTATGTTTAGCTAAGTTAATTATGTCAAGGTGAAAAGGGTACACTAATGGTGTAAGAATAAGTATAATATAAACTTAACATGGACCTTAATGTTGGATACTAACATGCTTTATATTTGTTATCTTGTTCACTTTTAATACTTTGCTTGTTAAATGGTTAATCTAGATTTATGTTGTATAACACTTGGTACAACAAATACTTGGCACTTTCATAGCCCATACTGTATGGTATAACCGACACCCGAGCTATGAAAGGAACTTGATTTGTTGTTAACATAAGTTATAATCATGAATGCCTGACAACATTTACAAGTATTAGCATTATTCGAATAAGATAACTAATGTAATCATGTTAACAATTTATAATCTGATTGGAACCTCCTTTGTGTGTGGTTTCCAATTGAATAATAAGGGTTTATACTATACTTGTTTGAAATACCATTAGTGGATCCTCTAACCTTGACATTTGTTGTTATCATTGTTTAATCCTTACGTTAATCTTTCATCTCAAAGTTCTCATCAACTTCTTCCTCTTCTTCTTCACTATTATTATTATTATCACCATTATTGTTGTTGTTGTTGTTGTTATTGTTGTTACTATTGTTACTAGTGTTATTGTTATCTATAATTTATACATTTAACCTCCATGTGGTTCGACCCCGGTCTTGCCGGGTTATTTATTACTTCGACACTCCCGCACTTGGGAGAAGACATCAATCTTTTGGTCGTGTCAAGTTTTTGGCGCCGTTGCCGGGAGGTAAATTCTTGTACAAATTATAGTATTTATTTTATTTTCTCTTTTCTCTTTTCTCTTTTCTTGTATCTAACTTTGTTTCTTTTGTTTTGTTTCTCTTTCTTTTATTTTCTTCTTTCTTTTATTCTCTTCTTACACGTGCATGAGAGTGTGGTCACGTACATTAAGTGGTAGACTTTGTAGGGTATCCTCATCATTTTCGAGAAAATATGGTCAAGAAGATAACCAATCGCTTCATAGAATATGAGAATAATGAGAATATTCGGGTTAGAACTCTTAGAGACCACATGAATCCCACAAGAACAAGTGCACCCTCATGCATAGTTTTTCCTCCCGATGCATCTCATTTTAATTTTAAGACAGGCATTATTCAACTTTTACCATCTTTTCATGGCTTAGATTTAGAAAATCCATACTTGCATTTAAGGGAATTTGAGGAGGTTTGCAACACATATAATGACTCAAATTGTAGCATGAACACCATTAGATTGAAGCTTTTTCCTTTTTCATTAAAAGATAAAGCTAAAACATGGCTACAAAATTTGAGACCTGGATCCATTCGTGCTTGGGATGAAATGCAACAACAATTTTTAAAGAAGTTTTTTCCATCCCACGAACAAACTCTTTCAAAAGACAAATCATTACTTTCTCTCAAAAACCAGGAGAAACATTTTATCAATGTTGGGATAGGTATCGAGACTTACTTAATACTTGCCCCCATCATGGTTTTGAAACATGGAGATTAGTTTCACATTTTTATGAAGGGTTAACTCCTAGAGATAGGCAAATGGTTGAATTGATGTGCAATGGAACTTTTGAGGATAAAGACCCTAATGAAGCAATGGAATACCTTAGACTTGCTAGCTGAAAATGCATAAAATTGGGACACCACAGGTACTTATGAGGCACCAAGTAAAACCCAACCTCATACATCTAGTGGAGGTATGTACAACCTTAGGGAAGATCATGACCTCCAAGCCAAGTTTGCATCTTTAGCTAGAAAGGTCAAGGCACTAGAATTAAAAAAGAGTGGTCAACTAAAATCTGTTCAAGACATTGCATGTCAAATCTGTGAAACCAACGAACATTCAACCAATGATTGTCCAACCTTGCCTTCTTTTAAAGAATGTCTCCATGAACAAGCCCATGCATTAAACAGTTTTCAAAGGCCCAACCATAACCCATATTCACAAACATATAACCCTGGTTGGAGAAATCATCCAAATTTCAGTTGGAAGAGTGAGAACAATAATGCTCAAACTTCACAGCCATCGTTTCAAGCACATCATAATTTCCAAAATTCTCATGGATATGCACCTCCTTATGCTCCCCCTCCTAGAAGAAATCTTGAGGAAACATTGCATGCATTTATGGAAAAGCAAGAGGCAATTAACACTCAACTTGCTCAAAGCATGACAGATTTTAAAGATACTCTTGCAAAATTGACATCTGCTCTCAGTTTCCAAGAGAAAGGTAAGTTTCCATCTCAACCACAACAAAATCCCAAAGGGCAATACAATGTGAATGCAAGTAGTTCGGGAAGCCAACACATGGATCACGTAAAATCAGTCATCACTCTTCGCAGTGGTAAGGTTATTGAAAAACCCATTCTTGAACCTTGTGAGAATGATGATGAATCAATCTCTGAGGGTAAGGAAGGGGTTGAATCCGATCATTGCAAAGAAAAGACCGATTCTCCGCCACAGCACTTCCATTTCCTCATGCCATGACTAAACAAAGGAAAGTCAATCACAACTCTGAAATCTTTGAAACTTTCAAACAGGTAAGGATCAATATACCTTTGCTGGATGCTATTAAACAGGTTCCTTCTTATGCTAAATTTTTGAAAGATCTATGCACTGTGAAGAGAAAACTGAATGTGAAAAAGAAAGCCTTCTTAGCCGAACAAGTAAGTGCCATTCTTCGAACAATAATGCATTGAAATATAAAGACCCCCGGTTGTCCTACAATTTCTTGCTTTATTGGAGAACATAAAATTGAAAGAGCCTTACTTGATCTTGGAGCTAGTGTGAATTTACTTCCATATTCAATTTTTCAAAGTCTCAATCTAGGTGAGTTAAAACCAACTTCTGTAACTCTTTTACTTGCCGATAGATTGTAAAAGTGCCTAGAGGAATAGTTGAAGATGTGTTAGTACAAGTCGATAAGTTCATTTATCCCGTGGATTTTATTGTCTTGGATACACAACCTTGTTGAAGCATGCAATTCATTTCCTGTTATTTTAGGACGTCCATTTCTTGCAACTTCTAATGCATTGATTAATTGTAGGAATGGACTCGATGAAGCTATCATTTGGGAACATGACATTGGAGATGAATATTTTCAACATTTGCAAGCAACCTCGAGATGATAATGATTTACAAGAAGTAGATTTTATTGAAGAATTGGTTTATGATCAATTTGAATCTACTTTGAGTAATACTGAGTTTGATGAATTTGAAGATTTGCAAATGACTTATTCTCGGGAAGAAATCACGGATGAAAAAGGCATTGAAAATGTTGATGCGAATCTTTTGTCAAGAGTGACAACAGATTCGATATCCGACATCACACCAACCGATGATTACTTTCCGACAAATCCTTACTTTCTCTTAGTCCAATGCCTTGGTTTGCTAAAAATATCAATTTCCTTGCCTCAGGAGACTTGCCAACTCATTGGAGTACCGAAGACAAAGGTAAGTTTTTGAACGAAGTGAAGAAATTTTATTGGGATGACCCTAACTTATTCAAACATTGTCCCGATCAAATATTTCAAAGATGCATTGCGGACAATGAGGTAAGTAGTGTCATTAAATTTTGTCATTCTGAAGCATGTGGGAGTCATTTCTCGTCAAAAAAGACCATTGCGAAAATCTTTCAAAATGGATTTTATGGGCCTACCATGTTCAAGGACACGCATGCATTATGTCATCCGCCCCCCCTTATTTCAGGGGTTAAATTTTTAAAGGGCTTGTGAAAATTGTCAAAAGTCAGTGATTTATTTCAAAACATAAGGAATCTTTAGATAATCTTCTATTGACTTTGAAGACATATCCTGGTGGAGATGTGCATTGTGCATTTCACGACTTATGACCCCATTTCCATAAAGAACGTGATCGACTTAGTCTTGGGAATCTTCGTAAAAGACCATGTTTGCCGCGTTTTTAAGAAAACCGTCGGATGGGAAGCCTATCCCCAGACCCATAGAGGGCGTTTAAGCCGTTCTTGGACGTAAAACCAAGGGAAGATGTGAGCCACAATCACAACTACGATTTGAGTTTGAGTATGTAAAAATTTATGTCTTTCAGTTTTATTAATAGCATAATATTTTTTTTTTCGGTTTTGTTATCTCTTATATTTGTTTAAGTGTGTTTCGGGATTGTCGGTGTTCGTTGTTTCGGGTGATGTCTTCTATACTCTATCTTTTCTATCTTATGACATTGAGGACAATGTCTCGTTTTGGTTGGGAGGAGAGGGTAGTAGTTGACATTAAAAAAAAAAAAAACTAACCAACTAACTGTTTTTGTTTTAAAAACCATTCGGCAAAACTGTTATTACTAGGATGGCGAGTAAGGGGGAATGACTCTTGAGACGCATCTTAGTAAATATTTTCTAATGGTTATTTGCAATATTCATAACAAGGCCTATTAAAATACTTCTTGAAATATTCAGGTTTACAAACTCTCGCATTGTTATCACTTGGTTCTGCTCCTATAATCATTTAACAAATATTCTTAAACCTTCATTTTCACACACACACTTTAACATATGATTGTGGGTTGCACATTGGATTATTACATTATTTATGTTCTTTTGTTAAAGGTAACAACTAAGGGATAGGGATAGTCTATAATTTGCAAAAAAAAAAAAAAAAAAAAAAAAGAAAAAAAAAAAAAAAAAAAAAAAAAAAAAAAAAAAAGGAAAAATAAATGATGATAATAAGAACGTAGATAAGTTTGGTTTCGTAGCCTCCCTAACCTAAGCAATTAAGCCCGAAGGGGTGTTTTAACACCTAATACCCTAAAGTCAACCGACTTGGGAGCTATTGGCCCAAAGCTTGTTACATGGGTTAAGGAGAAAAGCTTAAGGGAATCAAACATTGCACTATCTACGTATCGATATCGCAACCCGAGTTACTAAGCTCGTAGGGGTGTCTCAACACCTAATGCCCTAAGATCAACTGGTCTGGGAGTCATTAGCCGAAAGCTCGTTACATGGGTTAAAGATGCATTGTGTTTTAAGTTATATGTATAGATATTAAAAAAAAAAAAAGTAAAATAAAATAAAATAAAATAATCCCAACCCAAGGAAGTTAACCTTAAACATTAGAACAAAATATTGTTTTCTTCCAATAAAAGCCCCATCATCTATGTTTCATACATTGAGCACATAACAAGGAAGGTTTATTAATATTTTGTTTAAGAGATATTGAGCAGATATACAAAATTTAATGAGAGTTTGTTTATCCGAATAGATTAATGGAAGTTGAATGATGAATGCCTTGCTTTGTGGAATTTGCAAATTGTTTTTCTATTTTAACGCCTTAATCACTAGGGACTAGTAATAAGCTGGTTGGGGGGTGTGATTAGTACTTAAAAGTGCATTTTTATCAAGGTTTTATATCATCATTTTGCACTTAAAGTATCAATAACTCCTTAACTAAAGCATGTTTTATAATAACATATCTAATTATATAAGATACCTTTAATTTATGGTAAATCTTCATCTTAAATGCAGGCCTATCACATAAATGAAAGAATTGATTGATGAGTTGAAGTACTGAAATTGAAAGGACAAAGAGATGGCCAAACTTAGAAAAGAGATGCTGGTGCAGTCCAAACTGGAACACTGTTCGGTAATTGGGTCATATCTGGAGCTGTAGATCTTGGATTTAGGTCCATTTTATATGGATGGAAATATAAGACATAGGCCTACAACTTTCATGTGGAGCCCAAGATTTAAAAAGGCCGTTTTCAAGTCCAAATTGTAGCAACAACGAAGAAGTCCGAATCTGTCCTGCAGCCCAGACACTGTTCAGTGTTCAGCCCATATCTCAAGTTCTAGAAGTCCAAATGATCTCAAATTTTTACCCTGGAAAGATGAGACAATTTCCTAGAACTTTCATGATTCAAGTTTGTTCAAATTATGACGTCATCAATGACGTTTTTGGCAGACAAGAAGATAAGAATTGTCACCAAGTCAAGATGTGGTCACCCACTCATCAATTAGTCAACAAATCAATAGTTCCGAATTTTGGCCTATAAAAGGAGGCATTTGCCATGTATTTAGGCATCTTGGTGTTCAGATCAAGATCATGCTCTTGCTTTCTCTCTTTGTATTGCTTATGCTTTGCTTTCATTAATATCAAGTTTATGCTTTTCATTTCCTTTCCTTGTTTATTTATGTTTCTTTCTTTCATCATGTCTAGCTAAGTTAATTATGTCAAGGTGAAAAGGGTACACTAATGGTGTAAGAATAAGTATAATATAAACTTAACATGGACCTTAATGTTGGATACTAACATGCTTTATATTTGTTATCTTGTTCACTTTTAATACTTTGCTTGTTAAATGGTTAATCTAGATTTATGTTGTATAACACTTGGTACAACAAATACTTGGCACTTTCATAGCCCATACTGTATGGTATAACCGACACCCGAGCTATGAAAGGAACTTGATTTGTTGTTAACATAAGTTATAATCATGAATGCCCGACAACATTTACAAGTATTAGCATTATTCGAATAAGATAACTAATGTAATCATGTTAACAATTTATAATTTGATTGGAACCTCCTTTGTGTGTGGTTTCCAATTGAATAATAAGGGTTTATACTATACTTGTTTGAAATACCATTAGTGGATCCTCTAACCTTGACATTTGTTGTTATCATTGTTTAATCCTTACGTTAATCTTTCATCTCAAAGTTCTCATCAACTTCTTCCTCTTCTTCTTCACTATTATTATTATTATCACTATTATTATTATTATTATTGTTGTTGTTGTTGTTACTATTGTTGTAGTGTTATTGTTGCTTATAATTTATACACGTAACCTCCATGTGGTTCGACCCCGGTCTTACCGGGTTATTTATTACTTCGACACTCCTGCACTTGGGAGAAGACATCAATCTTTTGGTCGTGTCATCCAGAAACTCCGGTGAGAATTTGAGGGTGATCCAACGATCGGATCAAAAGTTATGGCCTTTTTGAACCGGTACTTTGGTATGGAGCGACGAGACCTCCGGCACACCGAGGAGTGATGCCACATCAACTTCACGAAAAACAGCGTCCGGAACCTCCTGTGAAAATTTGAGGAAGATCCAACGGTCGGATCAAAAGTTATGGCCCTTTCCAACCGGTTCTCTGGTATGGAGCTACGAGACCTCCGGCTCACCGAGGAGCGATGCCACATCTACTCCAAGGAAAACAACGTCCGGAAAATCCCGAGAAAATTTGAGGGAGATCCAACGGTCGGATCAAAAGTTATCGCCCTTTCCAACCGGTACACTGTATGGACCTACGAGACCACCGCCTCACCGAGGAGCGATGCCACATCTACTCCAAGGAAAACAACGTCCGGAAACTCCTGTGAAAATTTGAGGGAGATCCAACGGTCGGATCAAAAGTTAAGGCCCTTTCGAACCGGTACTCTGGTATGGAGCTACGAGACCTCCGGCTCACCGAGGTGCGATGCCACATCTAGTCCAAGGAAAACAACGTCCGGAAACTCCTGTGAAAATTTGAGGGAGATCCTACGGTCGGATCAACACTTATGGCCCTTTCGAATCGGTACTCGTATGGAGCGGCGAGACCTACCGCCTCACCGAGGAGCGATTCCACATCAACTTCACGGAAAACAAGTCCGGAAACTCCCTTGAAAATTTGAGGGAGATCCAACGGTTAGATCAAAAGTTATGGCGCTTTCCAATCTGTTCACTTCGGTATGGAGCTACGAGACCTCCGCCCACCGAGGAGCGATTCCACATCTAGTCCAAGGAAAACAACGTCCGGAAACTCCTGTGAAAATTTGAGGGAGATCCAACGGTCGGTTCAACACTCATGGCCCTTTCGAATCGGTACTCTGGTATGGAGCGGCGAGCCTACCTCCTCACCGAGGAGCGCAGCCACATCAACTTCACGAAAAACAGCTTCCGGAAACTTCCTTGAAAATTTGAGGGAGATCCAATGGTCGGATCAAAAGTTATAGGCTTTTCGAACCGGTACTGGTATGGAGCTACGAGACCTCCGCTCCCCGAGGTGCGATGCCACATCTACTCCAAGGAGAACAACGTCCGGAAACTCTTGAGAAAATTTGAGGGAGATCCAACGGTCGGATCAAAAGTTATGGCCCTTTCCAACCGGTTCTTTGGGATGGACCTACGAGACCTCCGGCTCACCAAGGTGCGATGCCACATCTACTCCAAAGAAAACACCGTCCGGAAACTCCTGTGAAAATTTAAGGGAGATCCAACGGTCGGATCAAAATTTATGGCCTTTTCGAACCAGTACTCTGGTATGGAGCGACGAGACCTCCGGCTCACCGAGGAGGGATGCCACATCAACTTCACGAAAAACAGCGTCCGGAACCTCCTGTGAAAATTTGAGGGAGATCCAACGGTCGGATCAAAAGTTATGGCCCTTTCGAATCGGTACTCGGTATGGAGCGGCGAGCATACCGCCTCACCGAGGAGCGCAGCCACATCAACTTCACGAAAAACAGCGTCCGGAAACTCCTGTGAAAATTTAAGGGAGATCCAACGGTCGGATCAAAAGCTATGGCCCTTTCCAACCGATTCTCTGGTATGGAGCTACAAGACCTCCGGCTCACCGAGGTGCGATGCCACATCAACTCCAAGGAAAACAACGTCCGGAAACTCCTGTGAAAATTTGAGGGAGATCCAACGGTCGGATCAAAAGTTATGGCCCTTTCCAACCGGTTCTCTGGTATGGACCTACGAGACCTCCGGCTCACCGAGGTGCGATGCCACATCTACTTCAAGGAAAACACCGTCCGGAAACTCCCGTGAAAATTTGAGGGAGATCCAACGGACGGATCAAAAGTTATGGCCTTTCCGAATCGGTACTCTGGTATTGAGCGACGAGACCTCCGCCTCACCGAGGAGCGATGCCACATCTTCTCCAAGGAAAACACCATCCCGAAACTCCTGTGAAAATTTGAGGGAGATCCAACGATTGGATCAAAAGTTAAGGCCCTTTCGAAGCGGTACTCTAGTATGGACCTACCGAGACCTCCGCTCACCGACGTGCGATGCCACATCTAGTCCAAGGAAAACAACGTCCGGAAACTCCTGTGAAAATTTGAGGGAGATCCAACGGTCGGTTCAACACTTATGGCCCTTTCGAATCGGTACTGGGTATGGAGCGGCGAGACCTACCGCGTCACCGAGGAGCGCGGCCACATCAACTTCATGAAAAACAACTAGTCTGGAAACTCCCTTGAAAATTTGAGGGAGATCCAACGGTCGGATCAAAAGTTATAGGCTTTTCGAACGGGTACTCTGGTATGGAGCTACGAGACCTCCGGCTCACCGAGGTGCGATGCCACATCTACTCCAAGGAGAACAACGTCCGGAAACTCTTGCGAAAATTTGAGGGAGATCCAACGGTCCGATCAAAAGTTATGGCCCTTTCCAACCGGTTCTGTGGTATGGACCTACGAGACCTCCGGCTCACCGAGGTGCGATGCCACATTTACTCCAAGGAAAACACCGTCCAGGAAACTCCTCGTGAAAATTTAAGGGAGATCCAACGGTCGGATCAAAAGTTATGGCCTTTTCAAACCGGTACTTTGGTATGGAGCGACGAGACCTCCGGCTCACCGAGGAGCGCAGCCACATCAACTGTACGAAAAACAGCGTCGAAAACTCCTTTGAAAATTTGAGGGAGATCCAACGGTCGGATCAAAAGTTATGGCCCTTTCCAATCGGTTCTCTGGTATGAACCTACGAGACCTCCGGCTCACCGAGGTGGGATGCCACATCTACTTCAAGGAAAACAACGTCCGGAAACTCCTGTGAAAATTTGAGGGAGATCCAACGGTCGGATCAAAAGTTATGGCCTTTCCAACCGGTTCTCTGGGATGGACCTACGAGACCTCCGACTCACCGAGGTGCGATGCCACATCTACTCCAAGGAAAACAACGTCCGGAAAATCCTGAGAAAATTTGAGGGAGATCCAACGGTCGGATCAACAGTCATCGCCCTTTCCAACCGGTTCTCTGGTATGAAGCGACGAGACCACCGCCTCACCGAAGAGCGATGCCACATCTACTCCAAAGAAAACAACGTGCGAGAACTCCTGTGAAAATTTGAGGGAGATCGAACGGTCAGATCAAAAGTTATGGTCTTTTCGAACCGGTACTCTGGATTAGAGCGACGAGACGACCACCTCACCGAGGAGCGATGCCACATCTACTCCAAGGAAAACATCATCTGGAAACTCTTGTGAAAATCTGTGGGAGATGCAACGGTCGGGTCAAAAGTTATAGCCCTTTCGAACCGGTACTCTGGTATGGAGTGACAAGACCACTGCCTTTACAAGGAGCGCTCCACATCAACTTCACAAAAAACAGCGTCCGGAAACTCCTGTGAAAATTTGAGGGAGATCCAACGGTCGGATCAAAAGTTATGGCCATTTCGAACCGGTACTCTAGTCTGGAACGACGAGACCTCCGCCTCACCGAGGAGCGATCCCACATCTACTTCATGAAAAACAGCGTCCAGAAACTCCTGTGAAAATTTGATGGAGATCGAACAGTCGGATCAAAAGTTATTGCCCTTTCGAACCGGTACTCTGGTATGGAGCGACAAGATCACCGCCTTAACGAGGAGCGCAGCCACATCAACTTCACGAAAACAGCGTCCGGAACCTCCTGTGAAAATTTGAGGGAGATCCAACGGTCGGGTCAAAAGTTATGGCCCTTGCGAATCGGTACTCTGGTATGGAGCGGCGAGCCTACCGCCTCACCGAGGAGCGCAGCCACATCAACTTCACGAAAACAAAGATCCGGAAACTCTCGTGAAAATTTGAGGGAGATCCAACGGTCGGATCAAAAGTTATGGCCCTTCCGAAGCGGTACTCTGGTATGGAGCGACGAGACTTCCCCCTCATCGAGGAGCGCTGCCACATCAACTTTACGAAAAACACCGTCCAGAAACTCCTGTGAAAATTTAAGGGACATCCAACGGTCGGATCAAAAGTTATGGCTTTTTCGAACCGGTACTCTGGTATGGAGCGACGAGACCACGGCCTCACCGAGGAGCAATTCCACATCTACTCCAAGGAAAACACCCTCTGGAAACTCCTGTGAAAATTTGAGGGAGATCCAACGATCGGATCAAAAGTTATCACCTTTTCGAACCGGTACTCTGGTATGGAGCGACGAGACGACCGCCTCATCGAGGAGCCATTCCACATCTACTCCAAGGAAAACACCATCCGGAAACTCCTGTGAAAATTTGTGGGAGATCCAACGTTCGGATCAAAAGTTATGGCCCTTTCTAACCGGTACTCTGGTCTCGAGCGATGAGACCTCCGCCTCCCCGAGGAGCGATGCCACATCTTCTCCAAGGAAAACAGCGTCCGAAAACACCTGTGAAAATTTGAGGGAGATCCAACGGTCGGATCAAAAGTTATGGCCCTTTCCAATCGGTTCTCTGGTATGGAGCTACGAGACCTCCGGCTCACCGAGGTGCGATGCCACATCTACTTCAAGGAAAACAACGTCCGGAAACTCCTGTGAAAATTTGAGGGAGATCCAACGGTCGGATCAAAAGTTATGGCCTTTCCAACCGGTTCTGCGGATGGACCTACGAGACCTCCGACTCACCGAGGTGCGATGCCACATCTACTCCAAGGAAAACAACGTCCGGAAAATCCTGAGAAAATTTGAGGGAGATCCAACGGTCGGATCAACAGTCATGGCCCTTTCCAACCGGTTCTCTGGTATGAAGCGACGAGACCACCGCCTCACCGAAGAGCGATGCCACATCTACTCCAAAGAAAACAGCGTTCGAGAACTCCTGTGAAAATTTGAGGGAGATCGAACGGTCAGATCAAAAGTTATGGCCCTTTCCAACCGGTTCTCTGGTATGGACCTACCAGACCTCCGGCTCACCGACGTGCGATGCTACATCTAGTCCAAGGAAAACAACGCCCGGAAACTCCTGTGAAAATTTGAGGGAGATCCAACAGTCGGTTCAACACTTATGGCCCTTTCGAATCGGTACTCTGGTATGGAGCGGCGAGCCTACCGCGTCACCGAGGAGCGCGGCCACATCAACTTCATGAAAAACAGCGTCCGGAAACTCCCTTGAAAATTTGAGGGAGATCCAACGGTCGGATCAAAAGTTATAGGCTTTTCGAACGGGTACTCTGGTATGGAGCTACAAGACCTCCGGCTCACCGAGGTGCGATGCCACATCTACTCCAAGGAGAACAACGTCCGGAAACTCTTGCGAAAATTTGAGGGAGATCCAACGGTCCGATCAAAAGTTATGGCCCTTTCCAACCGGTTCCGTGGTATGGACCTACGAGACCTCCGCTCACCGAGGTGCGATGCCACATCTACTCCAAGGAAAACAGCGTCCGTAAACTCCAGCGAAAATTTAAGGGAGATCCAACGGTCGAATCAAAAGTTCTGGCCCTTTCAAACCGGTACTTTGGTATGGAGCTACGAGACCTCCGGCTCACCGAGGAGCGACCCACATCAACCGTATGAAAAACAACGTCCGAAAACTCCTTTGAAAATTTGAGGGAGATCCAACGGTCGGATCAAAAGTTATGGCCCTTTCCAATCGGTTCTCTGGTATGGACCTACGAGACCTCCGGCTCACCGAGGTGGGATGCCACATCTACTTCAAGGAAAACAACGTCCGGAGACACCTGTGAAAAATTGAGGGAGATCCAACGATCGGATCAAAAGTTAAAGGCTTTTCGAACCGGTACTCTGGTATGGAGCGACGAGACCACCGCCTCACCGAGGAGCGATGCCACATCTACTCTAAGGAAAACAGCGTCCGGAAACTCCTGTGAAAATTTGAGGGAGATCCAACGGTCGGATTAAAAGTTATGGCCCTTTCCAACCGGTTCTCTAGTATGGACCTACGAGACCTCCGACTCACCGAGGTGCGATGCCACATCTACTCCAAGGAAAACAACGTCCGGAAACTCTTGTGAGAATTTGAGGGAGATGCAACGGTCGGATCAAAAGTTATGGCCCTTTCCAACCGGTTCTACTGGGGTATGGACCTACGACTCCTCCGCTCACCGAGGTGCGATGCCACATCTACTCCAAGGAAAACAACGTCCGGAAACTCCCGTGAGAATTTGAAGGAGATCCAACGGTCGGATCAAAAGTTATGGCCGTTTCGAACCGGTACTGTGGTGTGGAACGACGAGACCTTCGGCACACTGAGGAGTGATGCCGCATCAACTTCACGAAAAACAGCGTCCGGAACCTCCTGTGAAAATTTGAGGGAGATCCAACGATCGGATCAAAAGTTATGGCCCTTTCCAACCGGTTCTCTGGTATGGACCTACGAGACCTCCGGCTCACCGAGGTGCGATGCCACATCTACTCCAAGGAAAACAACGTCCGGAAACTCCTGTGAGAATTTGAGGGAGATCCAACGTTCGGATCAAAAGTTATGGCCCTTTCGAATCGGTACTCTGGTATGGAGCGGCGAGCCTACCGCCTCATCGAGGAGCGATGCCACATCTACTCCAAGGAAAACACCGTCCGAAACTCCCGTGAAAATTTGAGGGAGATCCAACGGTCGGATCAAAAGTTATAGGCTTTTCGAACCGGTACTCTGGTATGGAGCGACGAGACCACCGCCTCACCATGGAGCGATGCCACATCTACTCCAAGGAAAACAGCGTCCGGAAACTCCTGTGAAAATTTGAGGGAGATCCAACTGTCGGATCAAAAGTTATGGCCCTTTCCAACCGGTTCTCTAGTATGGACCTACGAGACATCCGGCTCACCGAGGTGCGATGCCACATCTACTCCAAGGAAAACAACGTCCGGAAACTCTTGTGAGAATTTGAGGGAGATCCAACGGTCGGATCAAAAGTTATGGCCCTTTCCAACCGGTTCTCTGGTATGGACCTACGAGTCCTCCGGCTCACCGAGGTGCGATGCCACATCTACTCCAAGGAAAACAACGTCCGGAAACTCCTGTGAGAATTTGAGGGAGATCCAACGGTCGGATCAAAAGTTATGGCCCTTTCGAATCGGTACTCTGGTATGGAGCGGCGAGCCTACCGCCTCATCGAGGTGCGCTGCCACATCAACTTCACGAAAAACACCGTCCGGAAACTCCTGTGAGAATTTGAGGGAGATCCAACGGTCGGATCAAAAGTTATAGGCTATTCAAACCGGTACTCTGGTATGGAGCGACGAGATCATCGCCTCACCGAGCAGCGATGCCACATCTACTCCAAGGAAAACACCGTCCGGAAACTCCTGTGAGAATTTGAGGGAGATCCAATGGTCGGATCAAAAGTTATGGCCTTTTCGAACTTGTACTTTGGTATGGAACGACGAGACCTTCGGCACACCGAGGAGTGATGCCACATTAACTTCATGAAAAACAGCGTCCGGAACCTCCTGTGAAAATTTGAGGGAGATCCAACGATCGGATCAAAAGTTATGGCCCTTTCCAACCGGTTCTCTGGTATGGACCTACGAGACCTCCGGCTCACCGAGGTGCGATGCCACATCTACTCCAAGGAAAACAACGTCCAGGAAACTCCTTTGAGAATTTGAGGGAGATCCAACGTTCGGATCAAAAGTTATGGCCCTTTCGAAGCGGTACTCTGGTATGGAGCGGCGAGCCTACCGCCTCATCGAGGTGCGATGCCACATCTACTCCAAGGAAAACAACGTCCGGAAACTCCTGTGAAAATTTGAGGGAGATCCAACGATCGGATCAAAAGTTATGGCCCTTTCCAACCGGTTCTCTAGTATGGACCTACGAGACCTCCGGCTCACCGAGGTGCGATGCCACATCTACTCCAAGGAAAACAACGTCCGGAAACTCCTGTGAAAATTTGAGGGAGATTCAACGGTCGGTTCAACACTTATGGCCCTTTCGAATCGGTACTCTGGTATGGAACGGCGAGCCTACCTCCTCACCGAGGAGCGCAGCCACATCAACTTCACGAAAAACAAAGATCCGGAAACTTCCTTGAAAATTTGAGGGAGATCCAACGGTCGGATCAAAAGTTATAGGCTTTTCGAACCGATACTCTGGTATGGAGCTACGAGACCTGCGGCTCCCCGAGGTGCGATGCCACATCTACTCCAAGGAGAACAACGTCCGGAAACTCTTGAGAAAATTTGAGGGAGATCCAACGGTCGGATCAAAAGTTATGGCCCTTTCCAACCGGTTCTTTGGGATGGACCTACGAGACCTCCGGCTCACGAAGGTGCGATGCCACATCTACTCCAAGGAAAACACCGTCCGGAAACTCCTGTGAAAATTTAAGGGAGATCCAACGGTCGGATCAAAAGTTACTGCCTTTTCGAACCGGTACTCTGGTATGGAACGACGAGACCTCCGGCTCACCGAGGTGCGATGCCACATCTACTCCAAGAAAAACAGCGTCAGGAAACTCCTGTGCAAATTTGAAGGAGATCCAACGGTCGGATCAAAAGTTATGGCCTTTTCGAACCGGTACTCTGGTCTCGAGCGACGAGACCTCCGACTCACCGAGGAGCGATGCCACATCAACTTCATGAAAAACAGCGTCATGAAACTCCTGTGAAAATTTGAGGGAGATCCAACAGTCGGATAAAAAGTTATGGCCTTTTCGAACCGGTACTCTAGTATGGAGCGACGAGACCACCGCGTCACCGAGGAGCGATGCCACATCTACTCCAAGGAAAACAGCGTCCGGAAACTCCTGTGAAAATTTGAGGGAGATCCAACGGTGGGATCAAAAGTTATGGCCCTTTCCAACCGGTATTCTGGTATGGAGCTACGAGACCTCCGGCTCACCGAGGTGCGATGCCACATCTACTCCAAGGAAAACAACGTCCGGAAACTCTTGAGAAAATTTGAGGGAGATCCAACGGTCGGATCAAAAGTTATGGCCCTTTCCAACCAGTTCTCTGGTATGGACCTACGAGACCTCCGGCTCACCGAGGTGCGATGCCACATCTACTTCAAGGAAAACACCGTCCGGAAACTCCCGTGAAAATTTGAGGGAGATCCAACGGACGGATCAAAAGTTATGGCCTTTCCGAATCGGTACTCTGGTATTGAGCGACGAGACCTCCGCCTCACCGAGGAGCGATGCCACATCTTCTCCAAGGAAAACACCATCCCGAAACTCTTGTGAAAATTTGAGGGAGATCCAACGATTGGATCAAAAGTTAAGGCCCTTTCGAAGCGGTACTCTAGTATGGACCTACCAGACCTCCGGCTCACCGACGTGCGATGCCACATCTAGTCCAAGGAAAACAACGTCCGGAAACTCCTGTGAAAATTTGAGGGAGATCCAACGGTCGGATCAACACTTATGGCCTTTTCGAATCGGTACTTTGGTATGGAGCGGCGAGCCTACCGCCTCACTGAGGGGCGCAGCCACATCAACTTCACGAAAAACAGCGTCCGGAAACTCCCTTGAAAATTTGAGGGAGATCCAACGGTCGGATCAAAAGTTATAGGCTTTTCGAACGGGTACTCGGTATGGAGCTACGAGACCTCCGGCTCACCGAGGTGCGATGCCACATCTACTCCAAGGAGAACAACGTCCGGAAACTCTTGCGAAAATTTGAGGGAGATCCAACGGTCCGATCAAAAGTTATGGCCCTTTCCAACCGGTTCTGTGGTATGGACCTACGAGACCTCCGGCTCACCGAGGTGCGATGCCACATCTACTCCAAGGAAAACACCGTCCGGAAACTCCTCTGAAAATTTAAGGGAGATCCAACGGTCGAATCAAAAGTTATGGCCTTTTCAAACTGGTACTTTGGTATGGAGCGACGAGACCTCCGGCTCACCGAGGAGCGCAGCCACATCAACTGTATGAAAAACAGCGTCCGAAAACTCCTTTGAAAATTTGAGGGAGATCCAACGGTCGGATCAAAAGTTATGGCCCTTTCCAATCGGTTCTCGGTATGGACCTACGAGACCTCCGGCTCACCGAGGTGGGATGCCACATCTACTTCAAGGAAAACAACGTCCGGAGACACCCGTGAAAAATTGAGGGAGATCCAACGATCGGATCAAAAGTTAAAGGCTTTTCGAACCGGTACTCTGGTATGGAGCGACGAGACCACCGCCTCACCGAGGAGCGATGCCACATCTACTCTCGGGAAAACAGCGTCCGGAAACTCCTTCGTGAAAATTTGAGGGAGATCCAACGGTCGGATCAAAAGTTATGGCCCTTTCCAACCGGTTCTCTAGTATGAACCTACGAGACCTCCGACTCACCAAGGTGCGATGCCACATCTACTCCAAGGAAAACAACGTCCGGAAACTCTTGTGAGAATTTGAGGGAGATGCAACGGTCGGATCAAAAGTTATGGCCCTTTCCAACCGGTTCTCAGTATGGACCTACGAGTCCTCCGGCTCACCGAGGAGCGATGCCACATCTACTCCAAGGAAAACACCGTCCGGAAACTCCCGTGAGAATTTGAAGGAGATCCAACGGTCGGATCAAAAGTTATGGCCGTTTCGAACCGGTACGTGGTGTGGAACGACGAGACCTTCGCCTCACCGAGGAGTGATGCCGCATCAACTTCACGAAAAACGGTCGGAACCTCCTGTGAAAATTTGAGGGAGATCCAACGATCGGATCAAAAGTTATGGCCCTTTCCAACCGGTTCTACGGTCATGGACCTACGAGACCCTCCGGCTCACCGAGGTGCGATGCCACATCTACTCCAAGGAAAACAACGTCCGGAAACTCCTGTGAGAATTTGAGGGAGATCCAACGTTCGGATCAAAAGTTATGGCCCTTTCGAATCGGTACTCTGGTATGGAGCGGCGAGCCTACCGCCTCATCGAGGTGCGATGCCACATCTACTCCAAGGAAAACACCGTCCAGAAACTCCTGTGAGAATTTGAGGGAGATCCAACGGTCGGATCAAAAGTTATAGGCTTTTCGAACCGGTACTCTGGTATGGAGCGACGAGACCACCGCCTCACCGAGGAGCGATGCCACATCTACTCCAAGGAAAACAGCGTCCGGAAACTCTCGTGAAAATTTGAGGGAGATCCAACTGTCGGATCAAAAGTTATGGCCCTTTCCAACCGTAGTTCTCTAGTATGGACCTACAAGACATCCGGCTCCACCGAGGTGCGATGCCACATCTACTCCAAGGAAAACAACGTCCGGAAACTCCTTTGAGAATTTGAGGGAGATCCAACGTTCGGATCAAAAGTTATGGCCCTTTCCAACCGGTTCTCCGGTATGGACCTACGAGTCCTCCGCCTCACCGAGGTGCGATGCCACATCTACTCCAAGGAAAACAACGTCCGGAAACTCCTGTGAGAATTTGAGGGAGATCCAACGGTCGGATCAAAAGTTATGGCCCTTTCGAATCGGTACTCCGGTATGGAGCGGCGAGCCTACCGCCTCATCGAGGGTGCGCCGCCACATCAACTTCACGAAAAACAGCGTCCGGAAACTCCTGTGAGAATTTGAGGGAGATCCAACGGTCGGATCAAAAGTTATAGGCTATTCAAACCGGTACTCTGGTATGGAGCGACGAGATCATCGCCTCACCGAGCAGCGATGTCACATCTACTCCAAGGAAAACAACGTCCGGAAACTCCTGTGAGAATTTGAGGGAGATCCAACGGTCGGATCAAAAGTTATGGCCTTTTCGAACTGGTACTTTGGTATGGAACGACGAGACCTTCGGCCACCGAGGAGTGATGCCACATTAACTTCATGAAAAAAAGAGTCCGGAACCTCCGTGAAAATTTGAGGGAGATCCAACGATCGGATCAAAAGTTATGGCCCTTTCCAACCGGTTCTCTAGTATGGACCTACGAGACCTCCGCCACCGAGGTGCGATGCCACATCTACTCCAAGGAAAACAACGTCCGGAAACTCTTGTGAGAATTTGAGGGAGATCCAACGTTCGGATCAAAAGTTATGGCCCTTTCGAATCGGTACTCGGGTATGGAGCGGCGAGCCTACCGCCTCATCGAGGTGCGATGCCACATCTACTCCAAGGAAAACACCGTCCGAAGAACTCCCGTGAGAATTTGAGGGAGATCCAACGGTCGGATCAAAAGTTATAGGCCTTTTCGAACCGGTACTCGGTATGGAGCGACGAGACCACCGCCTCACCGGAGGAGCGATGCCACATCTACTCCAAGGAAAACACCGTCCAGGAAACTCTCGTGAAAATTTGAGGGAGATCCAACCGTCGATCAAAAGTTATGGCCCTTTCCAACCGGTTCTCTAGTATGGACCTACAAGACATCCGGCTCACCGAGGTGCGATGCCACATCTACTCCAAGGAAAACAACGTCCGGAAACTCCCGTGAGAATTTGAGGGAGATCCAACGGTCGGATCAAAAGTTATGGCCCTTTCCAACCGGTTCTCGGTATGGACCTACGAGTCCTCCGGCCACTGAGGTGCGATGCCACATCTACTCTAAGGAAAACCGGCGTCCGAAAACTCTTGTCAAAATTTAAAGGAGATCCAACGATCGGATCAAAAGTTATGGCCCTTTCCAACCGGGGCTCTCGTGTACCTAGAGACCTCGAGACCCTCCCAAGCCACCGAGGTGCGATGCCATATCTACTCCAAGGAAAACAACCTCCGGGAAAACTCCTGTGAGAATTTGAGGGAGATCCAAGGTCGGGATCAAAAGTTATGGCCCTTCGAAGCGGTACTTCTGGGTGTGTAGGCTACGGGGCCCTCCGGCCACTCGACGTGCGGGCGATGCCACATCTAGTCCAAGGAAAAACAACGTCCGAAACTCCCCGTGAAAATTTGAGGGAGATTCAACGTGCGGTTCAACACTTATGGCCCTTTCGAAGTCCAAGGTCTTGGTATGGAACGGCGAGCCTACCTCCTCACCGAGGAGCGCAGCCACATCAACTTCACGAAAAACAGCATCCGGAAACTTCCTTGAAAATTTGAGGGAGATCCAACTGTCCGATCAAAAGTTATAGGCTTTTCGAACCGATACTCGGTATGGAGCTACGAGACCGCGGGCCTCCCCGAGGTGCGATGCCACATCTACTCCAAGGAGAACAACGTCCGGAAACTCTTGAGAAAATTTGAGGGAG
>JAGMVL010001821.1:0-62434 GCA_019202695.1 Populus x sibirica | reverse complement strand
AGGAAAACAAAGGGCCCGAAACTCCCCGTGAAAATTTGAGGGGAGATCCAACTACTGATCAAAAGTTATGGCCCTTTCGAACCGGTACCTAGTATGTCGCGACGAGACCACCGCCTCACCGAGGAGCGATGCCACATGTACTCCAAGGAAAACAGATCCGAAACTCCCCGTGAAAATTTAAGGTAGATCCAACGGCCGGATCAAAACTTATGCCCATTTCGAACCGGTACTCGGCATGGAGCGACGAGACCACCGCTCACCGAGGAGCGATGCCACATCTACTCCAAGGAAAACAACAGCCCGAAACTCCCGTGAAAATTTGAGGGAGATCCAACGGCCGGATCAAAAGTTATGCCCATTTCGAACCGGTACTGTATGGAGCGACGAGACCACCGCCTCACCGAGGAGCGATGCCACATCTACTCCAAGGAAAACAACATCCGGAAACTCGTGTGAAAATGTGATGGAGATCCAAGGGTCGGATCAAAAGTTATGGCCCTTTCGAACCGGTACTGGGTATGGAGCGACGAGACCACCGCCTCACCGAGGAGCGCCGCCACATCTACTCCAAGGAAAACAGCATCCGCAAACCCTCGTGAAAATTTGAGGGAGATCCAACGGCTCTGATCAAAAGTTATGGCCATTTCGAACCGGTACTCGGGTATGGAGCGACGAGACCACCGCTCACCGAGGAGCGATGCCACATCTACTCCAAGGAAAACAAACCATCCGGAAACTCCTCGTGAAAATTTGAGGGAGATCCAACGGCCCGATCAAAAGTTATGGCCCTTTCGAACCAGACTCTGGTACGGAGCGACGAGGCCACCGCCACCGAGGAGCGATGCCACATCTACTCCAAGGAAAACAGCGTCCCGGGAAACTCCCCGTGAAAATTTGAGGGAGATCCAACAGCCGGATCAAAAGTTATGGCCCTTTCGAACCGGTACTCTGGTATGGAGCGACGAGACCACCGCCTCACCGAGGAGCGATGCCACATCACTCCAAGGAAAACAGTCCGAAAACTCGTGGGTGAAAATTTGAGGGAGATCCAACGGCCGGATCAAAAGTTATGGCCCTTTCGAACCGGTACTGGGCTGGGAGCGACGAGACCACCGCCACCGAGGAGCGATTCCACATCTACTCCAAGGAAAAAAGCATCCGAAACTCCCCGTGAAAATTTCAGGGAGATCCAACGGCCGGATCAAAAGTTATGGCCCTTTCGAACCGGTAATCTGGTCTAGAGCGACGAGACCTCCGCGACACCGAGGAGCGATTCCACATCTACTCCAAGGAAAACAAGCGTCCGAAACTCCCCGTGAAAATTTGAGAGAGATCCAACTATGCCGGATCAAAAGTTATGGCCCTTTCGAACCGGTACTCTGGTGAGCGAGCGACGAGACCACCGCCTCACCGAGGAGAGATTCCACATCTACTCCAAGGAAAACAGCCATCCGAAACTCCTTCGTGAAAATTTGAGAGGAGATCCAACTACGGATCAAAAGTTATGGCCCTTTCGAACCGGTACTGGTATCTCGGAGCGACGAGACCACCGCCTCACCGAGGAGCGATTCCACATCTACTCCAAGGAAAACAATGTCCGAAACTCCTCTTGTGAAAATTTGAGAGAGATCCAACTACCGATCAAAAGTTATGGCCCTTTCGAACCGGTAGTTCTGGTGGAGCGACGAGACCACCGGACACCGAGGAGAGATTCCACATCTACCCAAGGAAAACAAATGTCCGAAACTCCCGTGAAAATTTGAGAGGAGATCCAACTGTCGGATCAAAAGTTATGGCCCTTTCGAACCGGTACTGCCTGGAGCGACGAGACCACCGCACACCGAGGAGCGATTCCACATCTACTCCAAGGAAAACAGTCCGAAACTCCCCGTGGAAAATTTGAGGGAGATCCAACGGCCGGATCAAAAGTTATGCCCATTTCGAACCGGTACTCCGGTCTGGAGCGACGAGACCACCGCCCTCACCGAGGAGCGATTCCACATCTACCTCCAAGGAAAACAATGGCCCGGAAACTCCCGTGAAAATTTGAGGGAGATCCAACTGCCGGATCAAAAGTTATGGCCCTTTAGAACCTAAGACTCGGTCTGGAGCGACGAGACCACCGGCCACCGAGGAGCGATCCCACATCTACTCCAAGGAAAACAAATGTCCGAAACTCCTCGTGAAAATTTGAGGGAGATCCAACTAGCCGATCAAAAGTTATGCCCATTTCCAACCTAAGTACTGGGTATGGAGCGACGAGACCACCGCCTCACCGAGGAGCGATGCCACATCTACCTCCAAGGAAAACAACCGGTCCGAAACTCCTGTGAAAATTTGAGGGAGATCCAACTGGCTTGATCAAAAGTTATGGCCCTTTCGAACCGGTACTCCGGTGCGGAGCGACGAGGCCACCGCTCACCGAGGAGAGATTCCACATCTACTCCAAGGAAATCGCCATCCGAAACTCCGTGAAAATTTGAGGGAGATCCAACTAGCGGATCAAAAGTTAGAAAACTTTGTGAAAAATATTTGAGGGAGATCCAACTACTCCGATCAAAAGTTATGGCCCTTTCGAACCGGGACTAGTCGGGGCTATGGAGCGACGAGACCACCGCCCACCGAGGAGCGATGCCACATCACCTCCAAGGAAAACAACGTCCGCAAACTCTTGTGAAAATTTGAGGGAGATCCAACTGGCCGGATCAAAAGTTATGGCCCTTTCGAACCGGTACTGGGTATGGAGCGACGAGACCACCGCCCACCGAGGAGCGACGCCACATCTACTCCAAGGAAAACAACGTCCGAAACTCCTCGTGAAAATTTGAGGAGATCCAACTACGAATCAAAACGTTATGGCCCATTTCCAACCGGTACTGCGGTGTGGAGCGACGAGACCACCGCCTCACCGAGGAGCGATGCCACATCAACTCCAAGGAAAACAGCGTTCCAAAACTCCTGTGAAAGTTTGAGGGAGATGAAATGGTGGATCAAAAGTTATGGCCCTTTCGAACCGGAACTCGGGTATGGAGCGACGAGACCACCGCCTCACCGAGGAGCGATGCCACATCAACTCCAAGGAAAACACCATCCGGAAACTCCTCGTGAAAATTTGAGGGAGATCCAACGGTCGGATCAAAAGTTATGGCCCTTTCGAACCGTAACTGGGTATGGAGCGACGAGACCACCGCCTCACCGAGGAGCGATGCCACATCTACTCCAAGGAAAACGCCATCCGAAACTCCCGTGAAAATTTGAGGGAGATCCAACGGCGGATCAAAAGTTATGGCCCTTTCGAACCGGTACTGGTATGGAGCGACGAGACCACCGCCTCACCGAGGAGCGATGCCACATCTACTCCAAGGAAAACTAGCGTCCGAAAACTCCTGTGGAAAATTTGAGGGAGATCCAACTACGATCAAAAGTTATGGCCCATTTCAAACCAAGACTGGGTATGGAGCGACGAGACCACCGCCTCACCGAGGAGAGATTCCACATCTACTCCAAGGAAAACGCCATCCGGAAACTCCGTTGAAAATTTGAGGGAGATCCAATTCAAAACTTATGCCCCTTTTCGAACCGCATGGTATGGACCAACCCGAGAGTTATGCCACAACTCCAAGAAAACAAATCCCCCGTGAAAATTTGAGGTAGATCCAACTAGCTTGATCAAAAGTTATGCCCATTTCGAACCGGTACCGTATGGAGCGACGAGACCACCGCCTCACCGAGGAGCGATGCCACATCTACTCCAAGGAAAACAGCGTCCGGAAACTCTTGTGAAAATTTGAGGGAGATCCAACTAGCTTCATCAAAAGTTATGCCCATTTCGAACCGGTACTGCATGGAGCGACGAGACCACCGCCTCACCGAGGAGCGATGCCACATCACCTCCAAGGAAAACAGTCCGAAAAACTCCTTGTGAAAATTTGAGGGAGATCCAACTAGCCGGATCAAAAGTTATGGCCCTTTCGAAAACCTAAGACTGTCATGGAGCGACGAGACCACCGCCCACCGAGGAGCGATGCCACATCTACTCCAAGGAAAAACAGCCCGGAAACTCCCGTGAAAATTTGAGGGAGATCCAACTAGCCGGATCAAAACTTATGCCCATTTCGAACCTAAGACTGGTAATGGAGCGACGAGACCACCGCCTCACCGAGGAGCGATGCCACATCACCTCCAAGGAAAACAAATGGGTCCCGAAACTCGTGTGAAAATTTGAGGGAGATCCAACGGCCGGATCAAAAGTTATGGCCCTTTCGAACCGTACTGGTATGGAGCGACGAGACCACCGCCACCGAGGAGCGATGCCACATCTACTCCAAGGAAAACGCCATCCCGGAAACTCCCGTGAAAATTTGAGGGAGATCCAACTAGCCGATCAAAAGTTATGGCCCTTTCGAACCGTAGACTGGGTATGGAGCGACGAGACCACCGCCTCACCGAGGAGCGATGCCACATCTACTCCAAGGAAAACAGCATCCGAAACTCCCCGTGAAAATTTGAGGGAGATCCAACTACGATCAAAAGTTATGCCCATTTCGAACCAGAGACTCGGTATGGAGCGACGAGACCACCGCCTCACCGAGGAGCGATGCCACATCTACTCCAAGGAAAACGCTCATCCGAAACTCCTTGAAAATTTGAGGGAGATCCAACTATCGGATCAAAAGTTATGGCCCTTTCGAACCGGTACTCTGGTATGGAGCGACGAGACCACCGCCACCGAGGAGCGATGCCACATCTACTCCAAGGAAAACAAGCATCCGGAAACTCCTCGTGAAAATTTGAGGGAGATCCAACTATCGATCAAAAGTTATGCCCATTTCGAACCGGTACTGGGTATGGAGCGACGAGACCACCGCTCACCGAGGAGCGATGCCACATCACCTCCAAGGAAAACAACGTCCGAAACTCCCGTGAAAATTTGAGGGAGATCCAACTGGCCGGATCAAAAGTTATGGCCCTTTCGAACCGCACTTAGGTATGGAGCGACGAGACCACCGCTCCACCGAGGAGCGATTCCACATCTACTCCAAGGAAAACACAATCCGAAACTCCCCGTGAAAATTTGAGGGAGATCCAACTAGCCGATCAAAAGTTATGGCCATTTCCAACCGGTACTCTGGTATGGAGCGACGAGACCACCGCCTCACCGAGGAGCGATGCCACATCAACTCCAAGGAAAACAACAGCCATCCGAAAACTCCCGTGAAAATTTGAGGGAGATCCAACTGGCCGATCAAAAGTTATGGCCCTTTCGAACCGGTACTCGTGGTGTGGAGCGACGAGACCACCGCCTCACCGAGGAGCGATTCCACATCTACTCCAAGGAAAAAGCAATCCGAAACTCCCCGTGAAAATTTGAGGGAGATCCACTACTTGGAGCGACGAGACCACCGCCTCACCGAGGAGCGATTCCACATCTCCTCAAGAAGTTATGACCCTCTGTGTGAAAATTTGAGGGAGATCCAACTCGCGATCAAAAGTTATGGCCCTTTCGAACCGGTACTGGATATGGAGCGACGAGACCACCGCCCTCACCGAGGAGCGATGCCACATCTACTCCAAGGAAAACAACGTCCGAAACTCCCGTGAAAATTTGAGGGAGATCCAACTAGCGGATCAAAAGTTATGGCCCTTTCGAACCGGTACTGGTATGGAGCGACGAGACCACCGCCTCACCGAGGAGCGATGCCACATCTACTCCAAGGAAAACAAAGCGTCCGGAAACTCCCCGTGAAAATTTGAGGGAGATCCAACGGTCGGATCAAAAGTTATGCCCATTTCCAACCGGTAGACTGGGTATGGAGCGACGAGACCACCGCCTCACCGAGGAGCGATGCCACATCAACTCCAAGGAAAAAGCATCCGAAACTCCTCGTGAAAATTTGAGGGAGATCCAACTACGCGGATCAAAAGTTATGGCCCTTTCGAACCGGTACTCGTGGAGCGACGACGAGCCCACCGCCTCACCGAGGAGAGATTCCACATCTACTCCAAGGAAAACGCCATCCGGAAACTCCCGTGAAAATTTGAGGGAGATCCAACGGCCTGATCAAAAGTTATGGCCCTTTCGAACCGGTACGATTCCCGTATGGAGCGACGAGACCACCGCCACCGAGGAGCGATGCCACATCTACTCCAAGGAAAACAGCATCCGAAACTCCCGTGAAAATTTGAGGGAGATCCAACGGCCGGATCAAAAGTTATGGCCCTTTCGAACCGTAGTACTGGTATGGAGCGACGAGACCACCGCCACCGAGGAGCGATGCCACATCTACTCCAAGGAAAACAGATCCGAAACTCCCGTGAAAATTTGAGGGAGATCCAACGGTCGGATCAAAAGTTATGGCCCTTTCAAACCGGACTCGGTATGGAGCGACGAGACCACCGCACACCGAGGAGCGATTCCACATCTACTCCAAGGAAAACAAGCCATCCGGAAACTCCCGTGAAAATTTGAGGGAGATCCAACTACGGATCAAAAGTTATGGCCCTTTCGAACCGGTACTTTCGGGTATGGAGCGACGAGACCACCGCCTCACCGAGGAGCGATGCCACATCTACTCCAAGGAAAACAAATGTCCCGAAACTCCCGTGAAAATTTGAGGGAGATCCAACGGCCGGATCAAAAGTTATGGCCCTTTCGAACCGGTACTGGTCTGGAGCGACGAGACCACCGCCCACCGAGGAGCGATGCCACATCTACCTCCAAGGAAAACAAATGTCCGGAAACTCCCCGTGAAAATTTGAGGGAGATCCAACTAGCCGGATCAAAAGTTATGGCCCTTTCGAACCGGTAAGACTGGTATGCCGCGACGAGACCACCGCCTCACCGAGGAGCGATGCCACATCTACTCCAAGGAAAACAACATCCGGAAACTCCCGTGAAAATTTGAGGGAGATCCAACTGGCCGATCAAAAGTTATGGCCCTTTCGAACCGTACTGGCATGGAGCGACGAGACCACCGCCGACCGAGGAGCGATTCCACATCTACTCCAAGGAAAACAACATCCGAAACTCCCGTGAAAATTTGAGGGAGATCCAACGGCCGGATCAAAAGTTATGGCCCTTTCGAACCGGTACTCTGTCTGGGAGCGACGAGACCACCGCACACCGAGGAGCGATGCCACATCTACTCCAAGGAAAACAAATCCCGAAACTCCCGTGAAAATTTGAGGGAGATCCAACGGCTCGATCAAAAGTTATGGCCCTTTCGAACCGGTACTCGGTATGGAGCGACGAGACCACCGCCTCACCGAGGAGCGATGCCACATCTACCTCCAAGGAAAACAGCATCCGAAACTCCCCGTGAAAATTTGAGGGAGATCCAACGGCCGATCAAAAGTTATGGCCCTTTCGAACCGAGATTTCTGGTATGGAGCGACGAGACCACCGCCTCACCGAGGAGCGATGCCACATCTACTCCAAGGAAAACAACGTCCGAAACTCCCGTGAAAATTTGAGGGAGATCCAACTGCCGATCAAAAGTTATGGCCCATTTCGAACCGGTACTGGGTATGGAGCGACGAGACCACCGCCCACCGAGGAGCGATGCCACATCTACTCCAAGGAAAACGCATCCGGAAACTCCCGTGAAAATTTGAGGGAGATCCAACTGGCCGATCAAAAGTTATGGCCCTTTCGAACCGGTACTCGTATGGAGCGACGAGACCACCGCCTCACCGAGGAGCGATGCCACATCTACTCCAAGGAAAACAACTCCGAAACTCCCGTGAAAATTTGAGGGAGATCCAACGGCCGATCAAAAGTTATGGCCCATTTCGAACCGGTACTCTGTCCGGAGCGACGAGACCACCGCCACCGAGGAGCGATGCCACATCTACTCCAAGGAAAACAACATCCGAAACTCCCGTGAAAATTTGAGGGAGATCCAACGGCCGATCAAAAGTTATGGCCCTTTCGAACCGGTACTCGGTCTGGAGCGACGAGACCACCGCCACCGAGGAGCGATTCCACATCTACTCCAAGGAAAACATCATCCGGAAACTCCCCGTGAAAATTTGAGGGAGATCCAACTGGCCGATCAAAAGTTATGGCCCTTTCGAACCTAGATCTGTATGGAGCGACGAGACCACCGCCCACCGAGGAGCGATGCCACATCTACTCCAAGGAAAACAACGTCCGGAAACTCCCGTGAAAATTTGAGGGAGATCCAACTATCGGATCAAAAGTTATGGCCCTTTCGAACCAGGTACTGGTATGGAGCGACGAGACCACCGCCTCACCGAGGAGCGATGCCACATCTACTCCAAGGAAAACAACGTCCCGAAACTCCTGTGAAAATTTGAGGGAGATCCAACGGCCGGATCAAAAGTTATGGCCCTTCGAACCAGGTACTGGTCTGGAGCGACGAGACCACCGCCTCACCGAGGAGCGATGCCACATCTACTCCAAGGAAAACAATGTCCATCCGGAAACTCCCGTGAAAATTTGAGGGAGATCCAACGGCCGGATCAAAAGTTATGGCCCTTTCGAACCGGTACTCTAGTATGGAGCGACGAGACCACCGCCTCACCGAGGAGCGATGCCACATCTACTCCAAGGAAAACAACATCCTGAAACTCCTCGTGAAAATTTGAGGGAGATCCAACTACGCCGATCAAAAGTTATGGCCCTTTCGAACCGGTACTCTAGTTATGGAGCGACGAGACCACCGCCTCACCGAGGAGCGATGCCACATCTACTCCAAGGAAAACAACGTCCGAAACTCCTGTGAAAATTTGAGGGAGATCCAACGGCGATCAAAAGTTATGGCCCTTTCGAACCGGTACTGTATGGAGCGACGAGACCACCGCCTCACCGAGGAGCGATGCCACATCTACTCCAAGGAAAACAGCCATCCGAAACTCCCGTGAAAATTTGAGGGAGATCCAACGGCCGGATCAAAAGTTATGGCCCTTTCGAACCGGAAGATCGGGTCGGAGCGACGAGACCACCGCCCACCGAGGAGCGATGCCACATCTACTCCAAGGAAAACAGCCATCCGGAAACTCCCGTGAAAATTTGAGGGAGATCCAACGGTCGGATCAAAAGTTATGGCCCATTTCGAACCGGTATTTCGGGTATGGAGCGACGAGACCACCGCCACCGAGGAGCGATGCCACATCTACTCCAAGGAAAACGCCATCCCGAAAACTCCCGTGAAAATTTGAGGGAGATCCAACTACGATCAAAAGTTATGGCCCTTTCGAACCGTACTCGGGTATGGAGCGACGAGACCACCGCTCACCGAGGAGCGATGCCACATCTACTCCAAGGAAAACAAATATCCGAAACTCCCGTGAAAATTTGAGGGAGATCCAACTACGGATCAAAAGTTATGGCCCATTTCGAACCGGTACTGGTCGTGGAGCGACGAGACCACCGCTCACCGAGGAGCGATGCCACATCTACTCCAAGGAAAACAGCGTCCGGAAACTCTTGTGAAAATTTGAGGGAGATCCAACGGCGGATCAAAAGTTATGGCCCTTTCGAACCGCATTGTATGGAGCGACGAGACCACCGCCTCACCGAGGAGCGATGCCACATCTACTCCAAGGAAAACAAAGCCATCCGAAACTCCCCGTGAAAATTTGAGGGAGATCCAACGGCCGGATCAAAAGTTATGGCCCATTTCGAACCGGTACTCGGGTATGGAGCGACGAGACCACCGCCCTCACCGAGGAGCGATGCCACATCTACTCCAAGGAAAACGCCATCCGAAACTCCCGTGAAAATTTGAGGGAGATCCAACGGCGGATCAAAAGTTATGGCCCTTTCGAACCGGACTCGGTATGGAGCGACGAGACCACCGCCTCACCGAGGAGCGATGCCACATCTACTCCAAGGAAAACAACCATCCGAAACTCCCCGTGAAAATTTGAGGGAGATCCAACTGGCCGATCAAAAGTTATGCCCATTTCGAACCGGTACTTAGGTATGGAGCGACGAGACCACCGCCTCACCGAGGAGCGATGCCACATCTACTCCAAGGAAAACAACATCCGAAACTCCCGTGAAAATTTGAGGGAGATCCAACTAGGCCGATCAAAAGTTATGGCCCTTTCGAACCGGACTGTGGTATGGAGCGACGAGACCACCGCTCACCGAGGAGCGATGCCACATCTACTCCAAGGAAAAACAAAGTCCGAAACTCCCGTGAAAATTTGAGGGAGATCCAACTGTTCGGATCAAAAGTTATGGCCATTTCGAACCGGACTTCGGTATGGAGCGACGAGACCACCGCCTCACCGAGGAGCGATGCCACATCTACTCCAAGGAAAACAACGTCCGAAAACTCCCTTGTGAAAATTTGAGGGAGATCCAACTACCTGATCAAAAGTTATGGCCCTTTTCGAACCAAGACTTGGGTATGGAGCGACGAGACCACCGCCTCACCGAGGAGCGATGCCACATCTACTCCAAGGAAAACAAATGCCATCCGAAACTCCCGTGAAAATTTGAGGGAGATCCAACTGGCCGGATCAAAAGTTATGCCCATTTCGAACCGGTACTGCATGGAGCGACGAGACCACCGCCTCACCGAGGAGCGATGCCACATCTACTCCAAGGAAAACAAATCCGGAAACTCCCGTGAAAATTTGAGGGAGATCCAACTGGCCGGATCAAAAGTTATGCCCTTTTCAAACCGGTACTATGTATGGAGCGACGAGACCACCGCCTCACCGAGGAGCGATGCCACATCTACTCCAAGGAAAACAACGTCCGGAAACTCCTGTGAAAATTTGAGGGAGATCCAACTAGCCTGATCAAAAGTTATGGCCATTTCGAACCGCATTTCCGTATGGAGCGACGAGACCACCGCCTCACCGAGGAGCGATGCCACATCTACTCCAAGGAAAACAACCATCCGGAAACTCCCCGTGAAAATTTGAGGGAGATCCAACGGCCGGATCAAAAGTTATGGCCCTTTCGAACCTAAGATTCCGGTATGGAGCGACGAGACCACCGCCTCACCGAGGAGCGATGCCACATCTACTCCAAGGAAAACAAATCCGAAACTCCCGTGAAAATTTGAGGGAGATCCAACGGTCCGGATCAAAAGTTATGGCCCTTTCGAACCGGTACTGGGTATGGAGCGACGAGACCACCGCCTCACCGAGGAGCGATGCCACATCTACTCCAAGGAAAACAAATGTCCGAAACTCCCCGTGAAAATTTGAGGGAGATCCAACTGCGATCAAAAGTTATGCCCATTTCGAACCTAAGACTGGTATGGAGCGACGAGACCACCGCCACCGAGGAGCGATGCCACATCTACTCCAAGGAAAACAAATACCGGAAACTCCCGTGAAAATTTGAGGGAGATCCAACTGGCCGATCAAAAGTTATGGCCCTTTTCGAACCGGTACTGCATGGAGCGACGAGACCACCGCCTCACCGAGGAGCGATGCCACATCTACTCCAAGGAAAACAAAGATCCGAAACTCCCCGTGAAAATTTGAGGGAGATCCAACTGGCCGATCAAAAGTTATGCCCATTTCGAACCGGTACTGGTATGGAGCGACGAGACCACCGCCTCACCGAGGAGCGATGCCACATCTACTCCAAGGAAAACAAATGTCCGAAACTCCCCGTGAAAATTTGAGGGAGATCCAACCTGGCCGGATCAAAAGTTATGGCCCTTTCGAACCGGTACTCCGGTATGGAGCGACGAGACCACCGCCTCACCGAGGAGCGATGCCACATCTACTCCAAGGAAAACAACAGCTCCGAAACTCCCCGTGAAAATTTGAGGGAGATCCAACTATCGGATCAAAAGTTATGCCCATTTCGAACCGGTACTCTGGTATGGAGCGACGAGACCACCGCCACCGAGGAGCGATGCCACATCTACTCCAAGGAAAACAAATGGGTCCGAAACTCCCGTGAAAATTTGAGGGAGATCCAACGGCCGGATCAAAAGTTATGGCCCTTTCGAACCGACTCTGGTATGGAGCGACGAGACCACCGCCTCACCGAGGAGCGATGCCACATCTACTCCAAGGAAAACGCCATCCGAAACTCCCGTGAAAATTTGAGGGAGATCCAACGGTAGGATCAAAAGTTATGGCCATTTCGAACCGGTACTGGTATGGAGCGACGAGACCACCGCTCACCGAGGAGCGATGCCACATCTACTCCAAGGAAAACAGCATCCGGAAACTCCCGTGAAAATTTGACGCAGATCCAACGGTCGGATCAAAAGTTATGGCCCTTTCGAACCGGTATTCTGTCAGGAGCGACGAGACCTCCGCCTCACCGAGGAACGATGCCACATCTACTCCAAGGAAAACAAGCATCCGAAACTCCCGTGAAAATTTGAGGGAGATCCAACGGCCGGATCAAAAGTTATGGCCCTTTCGAACCGGTACTGTATGGAGCGACGAGACCACCGCCTCACCGAGGAGCGATGCCACATCTACTCCAAGGAAAACAAGTCCGGAAACTCCTGTGAAAATTTGAGGGAGATCCAACGGTCGGATCAAAAGTTATGGCCCTTTCGAACCGGTACTCGGGTATGGAGCGACGAGACCACCGCCTCACCGAGGAGCGATGCCACATCTACTCCAAGGAAAACAACGTCCGGAAACTCTTGTGAAAATTTGAGGGAGATCCAACTACCGGATCAAAAGTTATGGCCCTTTCGAACCAGACTTTCGGTATGGAGCGACGAGACCACCGCCTCACCGAGGAGCGATGCCACATCTACTCCAAGGAAAACACCATCCGAAACTCCCGTGAAAATTTGAGGGAGATCCAACGGTCGGATCAAAAGTTATGGCCCTTTCGAACCGTACTTCGAGTATGGAGCGACGAGACCACCGCCTCACCGAGGAGCGATGCCACATCTACTCCAAGGAAAACGCCATCCGAAACTCCCGTGAAAATTTGAGGGAGATCCAACGGTCGGATCAAAAGTTATGCCCATTTCGAACCGGTATTCGGTATGGAGCGACGAGACCACCGCCCACCGAGGAGCGATGCCACATCTACTCCAAGGAAAAACAATCATCCGGAAACTCCCGTGTGAAAATTTGAGGGAGATCCAACGGTCGGATCAAAAGTTATGGCCCTTTCGAACCGGTACTCGGGTATGGAGCGACGAGACCACCGCCCACCGAGGAGCGATGCCACATCTACTCCAAGGAAAACAACATCCGGAAACTCTTGTGAAAATTTGAGGGAGATCCAACGGCCGGATCAAAAGTTATGGCCCTTTCGAACCGGTACCGGGTATGGAGCGACGAGACCACCGCCTCACCGAGGAGCGATGCCACATCTACTCCAAGGAAAACAAATGCCATCCGGAAACTCCCGTGAAAATTTGAGGGAGATCCAACTAGGCCGGATCAAAAGTTATGGCCCTTTCGAACCGGTACTGGGTATGGAGCGACGAGACCACCGCCACCGAGGAGCGATGCCACATCTACTCCAAGGAAAACAACGCCATCCGAAACTCCCGTGAAAATTTGAGGGAGATCCAACTGGATCAAAAGTTATGCCCATTTTCGAACCGGTACTCCGTATGGAGCGACGAGACCACCGCCTCACCGAGGAGCGATGCCACATCTACTCCAAGGAAAACAAATGTCCGGAAACTCCCGTGAAAATTTGAGGGAGATCCAACTAGCCGGATCAAAAGTTATGGCCCTTTCGAACCGGTACTGCATGGAGCGACGAGACCACCGCCTCACCGAGGAGCGATGCCACATCTACTCCAAGGAAAACAACATCCGAAACTCCTGTGAAAATTTGAGGGAGATCCAACGGTCGGATCAAAAGTTATGGCCCTTTCGAACCGGTATCTGCATGGAGCGACGAGACCACCGCCTCACCGAGGAGCGATGCCACATCTACTCCAAGGAAAACACCATCCGAAACTCCCGTGAAAATTTGAGGGAGATCCAACGGCCGGATCAAAAGTTATGGCCCTTTCGAACCGGTACTCCGGGTATGGAGCGACGAGACCACCGCCACCGAGGAGCGATGCCACATCTACTCCAAGGAAAACAACCATCCGGAAACTCCCGTGAAAATTTGAGGGAGATCCAACTACGGATCAAAAGTTATGGCCCTTTCGAACCGGTACTGGGTATGGAGCGACGAGACCACCGCCCACCGAGGAGCGATGCCACATCTACTCCAAGGAAAACAACGTCCGGAAACTCTTGTGAAAATTTGAGGGAGATCCAACGACCGATCAAAAGTTATGGCCCTTTCGAACCGGTACTCGGGTATGGAGCGACGAGACCACCGCCTCACCGAGGAGCGATGCCACATCTACTCCAAGGAAAACACCATCCGAAACTCCCGTGAAAATTTGAGGGAGATCCAACGGGCCGATCAAAAGTTATGCCCATTTCGAACCGGATACTCTAGTATGGAGCGACGAGACCACCGCCTCACCGAGGAGCGATGCCACATCTACTCCAAGGAAAACAAACTCCGGAAAAACTCTTGTGAAAATTTGAGGGAGATCCAACGGTCGGATCAAAAGTTATGGCCCTTTCGAACCGGATCGGGTATGGAGCGACGAGACCACCGCCTCACCGAGGAGCGATGCCACATCTACTCCAAGGAAAACACCATCCGAAACTCCTGTGAAAATTTGAGGGAGATCCAACGGCCGGATCAAAAGTTATGGCCCTTTAAAACCAGTACTCTAGTCTGGAGCGACGAGACCACCGCCACCGAGGAGCGATGCCACATCTACTCCAAGGAAAACAACATCCGGAAACTCCCGTGTGAAAATTTGAGGGAGATCCAACGGTCGGATCAAAAGTTATGGCCATTTCGAACCGGTACTCGGGTATGGAGCGACGAGACCACCGCCTCACCGAGGAGCGATGCCACATCTACTCCAAGGAAAACAAACATCCGGAAACTCCTGTGAAAATTTGAGGGAGATCCAAACTGGCCGATCAAAAGTTATGGCCCTTTCGAACCGGTACTCGGGTATGGAGCGACGAGACCACCGCCTCACCGAGGAGCGATGCCACATCTACTCCAAGGAAAACAACCATCCGAAACTCCCGTGAAAATTTGAGGGAGATCCAACTACGGATCAAAAGTTATGGCCCATTTCGAACCGGTACTCGGTATGGAGCGACGAGACCACCGCCTCACCGAGGAGCGATGCCACATCTACTCCAAGGAAAACAACCATCCGAAAAACTCCCGTGAAAATTTGAGGGAGATCCAACTCCGGATCAAAAGTTATGGCCCTTTCGAACCGGTACTTCTGTATGGAGCGACGAGACCACCGCCTCACCGAGGAGCGATGCCACATCTAGTCCAAGGAAAACAACATCCGGAAACTCCCGTGAAAATTTGAGGGAGATCCAACGGTCGGATCAACAGTTATGGCCCTATCGAACCGACTGGTATGGAGCGACGAGACCACCGCTCACCGAGGAGCGATGCCACATCTACTCCAAGGAAAACAGCATCCGAAACTCCCTGGGAAAATTTGAGGGAGATCCAACTACGATCAAAAGTTATGGCCCTTTCGAACCGGTACTTCGGGTATGGAGCGACGAGACCACCGCCTCACCGAGGAGCGATGCCACATCTACTCCAAGGAAAACAGCGTCCGGAAACTCCTTGTGAAAATTTGAGGGAGATCCAACGGCCGGATCAAAAGTTATGGCCCTTTCGAACCGGTACTGCTGTATGGAGCGACGAGACCACCGCCTCACCGAGGAGCGATGCCACATCTACTCCAAGGAAAACACCATCCGAAACTCCCGTGAAAATTTGAGGGAGATCCAACTGGCCGGATCAAAAGTTATGGCCCTTTCGAACCGGTACTCTGGTATGGAGCGACGAGACCACCGCCTCACCGAGGAGCGATGCCACATCTACTCCAAGGAAAACACCATCCGAAACTCCCGTGAAAATTTGAGGGAGATCCAACCGGCCGGATCAAAAGTTATGGCCCTTTCGAACCGAAGACTGGGATGGAGCGACGAGACCACCGCCACCGAGGAGCGATGCCACATCTACTCCAAGGAAAAACAAGATCCGGAAACTCCCGTGAAAATTTGAGGGAGATCCAACGGCCTGGATCAAAAGTTATGGCCATTTCGAACCGGTACTCCGGTATGGAGCGACGAGACCACCGCCACACCGAGGAGCGATGCCACATCTACTCCAAGGAAAACACCATCCGGAAACTCCCGTGAAAATTTGAGGGAGATCCAACTGGCCGGATCAAAAGTTATGGCCCTTTCGAACCGGTACTGGGTATGGAGCGACGAGACCACCGCCTCACCGAGGAGCGATGCCACATCTACTCCAAGGAAAACAGCGTCCGGAAACTCCCGTGAAAATTTGAGGGAGATCCAACGGTCGGATCAAAAGTTATGGCCCTTTCGAACCGGTACTGGGTATGGAGCGACGAGACCACCGCCTCACCGAGGAGCGATGCCACATCTACTCCAAGGAAAACACCATCCGGAAACTCCCGTGAAAATTTGAGGGAGATCCAACGGTCGGATCAAAAGTTATGGCCCTTTCGAACCGGTACTGGGTATGGAGCGACGAGACCACCGCCTCACCGAGGAGCGATGCCACATCTACTCCAAGGAAAACAAATGCCATCCGGAAACTCCCGTGAAAATTTGAGGGAGATCCAACTACGGATCAAAAGTTATGGCCCTTTCGAACCGGTACTGGGATGGAGCGACGAGACCACCGCCTCACCGAGGAGCGATGCCACATCTACTCCAAGGAAAACAACATCCGAAACTCCCGTGAAAATTTGAGGGAGATCCAACTACGGATCAAAAGTTATGGCCCTTTCGAACCGGTACTCGGTATGGAGCGACGAGACCACCGCCTCACCGAGGAGCGATGCCACATCTACTCCAAGGAAAAACACCATCCGGAAACTCCCGTGAAAATTTGAGGGAGATCCAACGGCCGGATCAAAAGTTATGCCCATTTCGAACCGGTACTGGGTATGGAGCGACGAGACCACCGCTCACCGAGGAGCGATGCCACATCTACTCCAAGGAAAACAACATGTCCGAAACTCCCGTGAAAATTTGAGGGAGATCCAACTACGGATCAAAAGTTATGGCCCTTTCGAACCGGTACTCGGTATGGAGCGACGAGACCACCGCCTCACCGAGGAGCGATGCCACATCTACTCCAAGGAAAACAACATCCGGAAACTCCCGTGTGAAAATTTGAGGGAGATCCAACGGCCGGATCAAAAGTTATGGCCATTTCGAACCGGTAAGATCGGTATGGAGCGACGAGACCACCGCCTCACCGAGGAGCGATGCCACATCTACTCCAAGGAAAACACCATCCGGAAACTCCTGTGAAAATTTGAGGGAGATCCAACGGTCGGATCAAAAGTTATGGCCCTTTCGAACCGGTACTGGTATGGAGCGACGAGACCACCGCCTCACCGAGGAGCGATGCCACATCTACTCCAAGGAAAACAAAATCCGAAACTCCCCGTGAAAATTTGAGGGAGATCCAACGGCCGGATCAAAAGTTATGGCCCTTTCGAACCGGTACTCGGAATGGAGCGACGAGACCACCGCCCACCGAGGAGCGATGCCACATCTACTCCAAGGAAAACAACCATCCGGAAACTCCCGTGAAAATTTGAGGGAGATCCAACGGTCGGATCAAAAGTTATGGCCCTTTCGAACCGGTACTGGTATGGAGCGACGAGACCACCGCCTCACCGAGGAGCGATGCCACATCTACTCCAAGGAAAACAAATGTCCGAAACTCCCGTGAAAATTTGAGGGAGATCCAACGGTCGGATCAAAAGTTATGCCCATTTCGAACCGGTACTGTATGGAGCGACGAGACCACCGCCTCACCGAGGAGCGATGCCACATCTACTCCAAGGAAAACAACTGTCCGGAAACTCTTGTGAAAATTTGAGGGAGATCCAACGGTCGGATCAAAAGTTATGGCCCTTTCGAACCGGTACTGGGTATGGAGCGACGAGACCACCGCCACCGAGGAGCGATGCCACATCTACTCCAAGGAAAACAGCCATCCGGAAACTCCCGTGAAAATTTGAGGGAGATCCAACGGCGGATCAAAAGTTATGGCCCTTTCGAACCGGTACTGGTATGGAGCGACGAGACCACCGCCTCACCGAGGAGCGATGCCACATCTACTCCAAGGAAAACAACAGTCCGGAAACTCCCGTGAAAATTTGAGGGAGATCCAACTGGTCGATCAAAAGTTATGGCCCTTTCGAACCGAGACTGGTATGGAGCGACGAGACCACCGCCTCACCGAGGAGCGATGCCACATCTACTCCAAGGAAAACAACATCCGGAAACTCCCGTGAAAATTTGAGGGAGATCCAACGGCCGGATCAAAAGTTATGGCCCTTTCGAACCGGTACTGGGTATGGAGCGACGAGACCACCGCCTCACCGAGGAGCGATGCCACATCTACTCCAAGGAAAACACCATCCGAAACTCCCGTGAAAATTTGAGGGAGATCCAACGGCCGGATCAAAAGTTATGGCCCTTTCGAACCGGTACTCTAGTATGGAGCGACGAGACCACCGCCTCACCGAGGAGCGATGCCACATCTACTCCAAGGAAAACAAGTCCGGAAACTCCCGTGAAAATTTGAGGGAGATCCAACTACGGATCAAAAGTTATGCCCATTTCGAACCGGTACTCCGGTATGGAGCGACGAGACCACCGCCTCACCGAGGAGCGATGCCACATCTACTCCAAGGAAAACACCATCCGAAACTCCCGTGAAAATTTGAGGGAGATCCAACTACGGATCAAAAGTTATGGCCCTTTCGAACCGGTACTCCGGGTATGGAGCGACGAGACCACCGCCACCGAGGAGCGATGCCACATCTACTCCAAGGAAAACAACATCCGGAAACTCCCGTGAAAATTTGAGGGAGATCCAACGGCGGATCAAAAGTTATGGCCCTTTCGAACCGGTACTCGTATGGAGCGACGAGACCACCGCCTCACCGAGGAGCGATGCCACATCTACTCCAAGGAAAACAACGTCAGGAAACTCTTGTGAAAATTTGAGGGAGATCCAACGGTCGGATCAAAAGTTATGGCCCTTTCGAACCGGTACTGGGTATGGAGCGACGAGACCACCGCCTCACCGAGGAGCGATGCCACATCTACTCCAAGGAAAACAAATCCGAAACTCCCGTGAAAATTTGAGGGAGATCCAACTGGCCGATCAAAAGTTATGGCCATTTCGAACCGGTACTGGGTATGGAGCGACGAGACCACCGCCTCACCGAGGAGCGATGCCACATCTACTCCAAGGAAAACACCATCCGAAACTCTGTGAAAATTTGAGGGAGATCCAACTACGGATCAAAAGTTATGGCCCTTTCGAACCGGTACTCGTATGGAGCGACGAGACCACCGCCCTCACCGAGGAGCGATGCCACATCTACTCCAAGGAAAACAAATGTCCGAAACTCTCGTGAAAATTTGAGGGAGATCCAACGGCCGGATCAAAAGTTATGGCCCATTTCGAACCGGTACTCGGGTATGGAGCGACGAGACCACCGCCACACCGAGGAGCGATGCCACATCACCTCCAAGGAAAACAGCATCCGGAAACTCTTGTGAAAATTTGAGGGAGATCCAACTACGGATCAAAAGTTATGGCCCTTTCGAACCGGTACTCGGTATGGAGCGACGAGACCACCGCCACCGAGGAGCGATGCCACATCTACTCCAAGGAAAACAATCCGAAACTCCCGTGAAAATTTGAGGGAGATCCAACGGTCGGATCAAAAGTTATGGCCCTTTTCGAACCGGTACTCGGTATGGAGCGACGAGACCACCGCCACACCGAGGAGCGATGCCACATCTACTCCAAGGAAAACAAATGCCCGAAACTCCCGTGAAAATTTGAGGGAGATCCAACGGTCGGATCAAAAGTTATGGCCCTTTCGAACCGGTACTCGGTATGGAGCGACGAGACCACCGCCACCGAGGAGCGATGCCACATCTACTCCAAGGAAAACAAGTCCGAAACTCCCGTGAAAATTTGAGGGAGATCCAACTACGATCAAAAGTTATGGCCCATTTCGAACCGGTACTCCGGTATGGAGCGACGAGACCACCGCCCACCGAGGAGCGATGCCACATCTACTCCAAGGAAAACAACGTCCGGAAACTCCCCGTGAAAATTTGAGGGAGATCCAACGGTCGATCAAAAGTTATGGCCCTTTCGAACCGGTACTGGGTATGGAGCGACGAGACCACCGCCTCACCGAGGAGCGATGCCACATCTACTCCAAGGAAAACAAATCGTCCGAAACTCCCCGTGAAAATTTGAGGGAGATCCAACGGCCGGATCAAAAGTTATGCCCATTTCGAACCGGACTGGGTATGGAGCGACGAGACCACCGCCACCGAGGAGCGATGCCACATCTACTCCAAGGAAAACAATCCGAAAACTCCCGTGAAAATTTGAGGGAGATCCAACGGCCGGATCAAAAGTTATGGCCCTTTTCGAACCGGTACTGGTATGGAGCGACGAGACCACCGCCTCACCGAGGAGCGATGCCACATCTACTCCAAGGAAAACACCATCCGAAACTCCCGTGAAAATTTGAGGGAGATCCAACGGCCGGATCAAAAGTTATGGCCCATTTCGAACCGGTACTCGGTATGGAGCGACGAGACCACCGCCACCGAGGAGCGATGCCACATCTACTCCAAGGAAAACACAGCGTCCGGAAACTCCCCGTGAAAATTTGAGGGAGATCCAACGGCCGGATCAAAAGTTATGGCCCTTTCGAACCGGTACTGCGGTGGAGCGACGAGACCACCGCCTCACCGAGGAGCGATGCCACATCTACTCCAAGGAAAACAACTATCCGGAAACTCCCGTGAAAATTTGAGGGAGATCCAACGGCCGGATCAAAAGTTATGGCCCTTTCGAACCGGTACTGGGTATGGAGCGACGAGACCACCGCCTCACCGAGGAGCGATGCCACATCTACTCCAAGGAAAACACCATCCGGAAACTCCCGTGAAAATTTGAGGGAGATCCAACTGGCCGATCAAAAGTTATGGCCCTTTCGAACCGGTACTGGGTATGGAGCGACGAGACCACCGCCTCACCGAGGAGCGATGCCACATCTACTCCAAGGAAAACAAATGTCCGGAAACTCCCGTGAAAATTTGAGGGAGATCCAACGGCCGGATCAAAAGTTATGCCCATTTCGAACCGGAGACTCGGTATGGAGCGACGAGACCACCGCCTCACCGAGGAGCGATGCCACATCTACTCCAAGGAAAACAAATGGCCCGGAAACTCTTGTGAAAATTTGAGGGAGATCCAACGGTCGGATCAAAAGTTATGGCCCTTTCGAACCGGTACTGGGTATGGAGCGACGAGACCACCGCCTCACCGAGGAGCGATGCCACATCTACTCCAAGGAAAACAACGTCCGGAAACTCCCCGTGAAAATTTGAGGGAGATCCAACGGCCGGATCAAAAGTTATGGCCCTTTCGAACCGGTACTCTGGTATGGAGCGACGAGACCACCGCCCACCGAGGAGCGATGCCACATCTACTCCAAGGAAAACAACATCCGGAAACTCCCCGTGAAAATTTGAGGGAGATCCAACGGTCGGATCAAAAGTTATGGCCCTTTTCGAACCGGTACTGGTATGGAGCGACGAGACCACCGCCACCGAGGAGCGATGCCACATCTACTCCAAGGAAAACAACCATCCGAAACTCCCGTGAAAATTTGAGGGAGATCCAACGGTCGGATCAAAAGTTATGGCCCTTTCGAACCGGTACTCCGGGTATGGAGCGACGAGACCACCGCCACACCGAGGAGCGATGCCACATCTACTCCAAGGAAAACACCATCCGAAACTCCCGTGAAAATTTGAGGGAGATCCAACTGGCCGATCAAAAGTTATGGCCCTTTCGAACCGGTACTCGGTATGGAGCGACGAGACCACCGCCCACCGAGGAGCGATGCCACATCTACTCCAAGGAAAACAAATGTCCGAAACTCCCGTGAAAATTTGAGGGAGATCCAACTGGTCGGATCAAAAGTTATGGCCCTTTCGAACCGGTACTCGGGTATGGAGCGACGAGACCACCGCCACACCGAGGAGCGATGCCACATCTACTCCAAGGAAAACAGCCATCCGGAAACTCCCGTGAAAATTTGAGGGAGATCCAACGGCCGGATCAAAAGTTATGGCCCTTTTCGAACCGGTACTCCGGTATGGAGCGACGAGACCACCGCCACCGAGGAGCGATGCCACATCTACTCCAAGGAAAACAATCCGAAACTCCCGTGAAAATTTGAGGGAGATCCAACGGCCGATCAAAAGTTATGGCCCTTTCGACCCGGTACTCTGTATGGAGCGACGAGACCACCGCCTCACCGAGGAGCGATGCCACATCTACTCCAAGGAAAACAACGTCCGGAAACTCCTGTGAAAATTTGAGGGAGATCCAACGGTCGGATCAAAAGTTATGGCCCATTTCGAACCGGTACTCGGGTATGGAGCGACGAGACCACCGCCACCGAGGAGCGATGCCACATCTACTCCAAGGAAAACAATCCATCCGTCCCGGAAACTCCCCGTGAAAATTTGAGGGAGATCCAACGGTGGGGATCAAAAGTTATGGCCCTTTCGAACCGGTAATCCGGGTATGGAGCGACGAGACCACCGCCTCACCGAGGAGCGATGCCACATCTACTCCAAGGAAAACACCATCCGGAAACTCCCGTGAAAATTTGAGGGAGATCCAACGGTCGGATCAAAAGTTATGGCCCATTTCGAACCGGTACTGGTATGGAGCGACGAGACCACCGCCCACCGAGGAGCGATGCCACATCTACTCCAAGGAAAACAACATCCGAAACTCCCGTGAAAATTTGAGGGAGATCCAACGGCCGGATCAAAAGTTATGCCCTTTCGAACCGGTACTGGGTATGGAGCGACGAGACCACCGCCTCACCGAGGAGCGATGCCACATCTACTCCAAGGAAAACACCATCCGGAAACTCCCGTGAAAATTTGAGGGAGATCCAACGGTCGGATCAAAAGTTATGGCCCTTTCGAACCGGTACTGGGTATGGAGCGACGAGACCACCGCCTCACCGAGGAGCGATGCCACATCTACTCCAAGGAAAACAAATGTCCGGAAACTCCCGTGAAAATTTGAGGGAGATCCAACGGCCGGATCAAAAGTTATGGCCCATTTCGAACCGGTACTGCATGGAGCGACGAGACCACCGCCTCACCGAGGAGCGATGCCACATCTACTCCAAGGAAAACAAATCCGGAAACTCCTGTGAAAATTTGAGGGAGATCCAACGGTCGGATCAAAAGTTATGGCCCTTTCGAACCGGTACTGGGTATGGAGCGACGAGACCACCGCCTCACCGAGGAGCGATGCCACATCTACTCCAAGGAAAACACCATCCGGAAACTCCCGTGAAAATTTGAGGGAGATCCAACGGTCGGATCAAAAGTTATGGCCCTTTCGAACCGGTACTCGGTATGGAGCGACGAGACCACCGCCTCACCGAGGAGCGATGCCACATCTACTCCAAGGAAAACAACGTCCGGAAACTCCCGTGAAAATTTGAGGGAGATCCAACGGCCGGATCAAAAGTTATGGCCCATTTCGAACCGGTACTGGTATGGAGCGACGAGACCACCGCCACCGAGGAGCGATGCCACATCTACTCCAAGGAAAACACCATCCGGAAACTCCTGTGAAAATTTGAGGGAGATCCAACGGCCGGATCAAAAGTTATGGCCCTTTCGAACCGGTACTGGGTATGGAGCGACGAGACCACCGCCCACCGAGGAGCGATGCCACATCTACTCCAAGGAAAACAAACCTCCGAAACTCCTGTGAAAATTTAAGGGTTATCCAACGGCGGATCAAAAGTTATGCCCCTTTCGAACCGGTACTCTGGTATGGAGCGACGAGACCACCGCCTCACCGAGGAGCGATGCCACATCTACTCCAAGGAAAACAAGTCCGAAACTCTGTGGAAAATTTGAGGGAGATCCAACGACCGGATCAAAAGTTATGGCCCTTTCGAACCGGTACTGGTATGGAGCGACGAGACCACCGCCTCACCGAGGAGCGATGCCACATCTACTCCAAGGAAAACAACTGTCCGGAAACTCTTGTGAAAATTTGAGGGAGATCAAACGGTCGGATCAAAAGTTATGTCCATTTCGAACCGGTATTCTGGTATGGAGCGACGAGACCACCGCCACACCGAGGAGCGATGCCACATCTACCTCCAAGGAAAACACCATCCGAAACTCCTGTGAAAATTTGAGGGAGATCCAACTCGGATCAAAAGTTATGGCCCTTTCGAACCGGTACTGGGTATGGAGCGACGAGACCACCGCCTCACCGAGGAGCGATGCCACATCTACTCCAAGGAAAACACCGTCCGGAAACTCCCGTGAAAATTTGAGGGAGATCCAACGGCCGATCAAAAGTTATGCCCATTTCGAACCGGTAATCTGGTATGGAGCGACGAGACCACCGCTCACCGAGGAGCGATGCCACATCTACTCCAAGGAAAACAGCGTCCGAAACTCCCCGTGAAAATTTGAGGGAGATCCAACGGCCGGATCAAAAGTTATGGCCCTTTCGAACCGGTACTCGGGTATGGAGCGACGAGACCACCGCCTCACCGAGGAGCGATGCCACATCTACTCCAAGGAAAACAATATGCCCCGGAAACTCCCGTGAAAATTTGAGGGAGATCCAACTGGGGATCAAAAGTTATGGCCCTTTCGAACCGTGGTATGGAGCGACGAGACCACCGCCTCACACCGAGGAGCGATGCCACATCTACTCCAAGGAAAACAACATCCGAAACTCCCGTGAAAATTTGAGGGAGATCCAACGGTCGGATCAAAAGTTATGCCCTTTCGAACCGGTACTGGGTATGGAGCGACGAGACCACCGCCTCACCGAGGAGCGATGCCACATCTACTCCAAGGAAAACAACATCCGGAAACTCCTGTGAAAATTTGAGGGAGATCCAACTGCCGGATCAAAAGTTATGGCCCATTTCGAACCGGTAACTGGGTATGGAGCGACGAGACCACCGCCACACCGAGGAGCGATGCCACATCTACTCCAAGGAAAACAACATCCGGAAACTCCTGTGAAAATTTGAGGGAGATCCATCGGCGGATCAAAAGTTGTGGCCCTTTCGAACCGGTACTCCGGTATGGAGCGACGAGACCACCGCCTCACCGAGGAGCGATGCCACATCTACTCCAAGGAAAACAAATGTCCGGAAACTCCCGTGAAAATTTGAGGGAGATCCAACGGCCGGATCAAAAGTTATGGCCCTTTCGAACCGGTACTCGGTATGGAGCGACGAGACCACCGCCTCACCGAGGAGCGATGCCACATCTACTCCAAGGAAAACAAAGTCCGAAACTCCCGTGAAAATTTGAGGGAGATCCAACGGCCGGATCAAAAGTTATGGCCCTTTCGAACCGGTACTCCGGTATGGAGCGACGAGACCACCGCCCACCGAGGAGCGATGCCACATCTACTCCAAGGAAAACAACATCCGGAAACTCCCGTGAAAATTTGAGGGAGATCCAACGGTCGGATCAAAAGTTATGCCCTTTCGAACCGGTACTCTGGTATGGAGCGACGAGACCACCGCCTCACCGAGGAGCGATGCCACATCAACTCCAAGGAAAACAAAGGTCCGGAAACTCCCGTGAAAATTTGAGGGAGATCCAACGGCGGATCAAAAGTTATGGCCCTTTCGAACCGGTACTGGTATGGAGCGACGAGACCACCGCCTCACCGAGGAGCGATGCCACATCTACTCCAAGGAAAACAGCATCCGGAAACTCCCGTGAAAATTTGAGGGAGATCCAACGGTCGGATCAAAAGTTATGGCCTTTTCGAACCGGTAATCCGGTATGGAGCGACGAGACCACCGCCTCACCGAGGAGCGATGCCACATCTACTCCAAGGAAAACAAGTCCGGAAACTCCCGTGAAAATTTGAGGGAGATCCAACGGCCGGATCAAAAGTTATGCCCCTTTCGAACCGGTACTGGTATGGAGCGACGAGACCACCGCCTCACCGAGGAGCGATGCCACATCTACTCCAAGGAAAACAACCATCCGGAAACTCCCGTGAAAATTTGAGGGAGATCCAACGGTCGGATCAAAAGTTATGGCCCTTTCGAACCGGTACTTTCGGTATGGAGCGACGAGACCACCGCCTCACCGAGGAGCGATGCCACATCTACTCCAAGGAAAACAGCATCCGGAAACTCCCGTGAAAATTTGAGGGAGATCCAACGGTCGGATCAAAAGTTATGGCCCTTTCGAACCGGTACTCCGGGTATGGAGCGACGAGACCACCGCCTCACCGAGGAGCGATGCCACATCTACTCCAAGGAAAACAACATCCGGAAACTCCGTGTGAAAATTTGAGGGAGATCCAACGGCCGGATCAAAAGTTATGGCCCTTTCGAACCGGTACTGGGTATGGAGCGACGAGACCACCGCCACCGAGGAGCGATGCCACATCTACTCCAAGGAAAAAACCATCCGGAAACTCCCGTGAAAAATTTGAGGGAGATCCAACGGTCGGATCAAAAGTTATGGCCCTTTCGAACCGGTACTCGGTATGGAGCGACGAGACCACCGCCTCACCGAGGAGCGATGCCACATCTACTCCAAGGAAAACAATCGTCCGGAAACTCCCGTGAAAATTTGAGGGAGATCCAACGGTCGGATCAAAAGTTATGGCCCTTTCGAACCGGTACTCCGGTTGGGAGCGACGAGACCACCGCCTCACCGAGGAGCGATGCCACATCTACTCCAAGGAAAACCATCCGAAAACTCGTGTGAAAATTTGAGGGAGATCCAACTCGGCCGATCAAAAGTTATGCCTTTTCGAACCGGTATCCGGTATGGAGCGACGAGACCACCGCCTCACCGAGGAGCGATGCCACATCTACTCCAAGGAAAACAACGTCCCGAAACTCCTGTGAAAATTTGAGGGAGATCCAACGGCGGATCAAAAGTTATGGCCTTTTCGAACCGGTACTCGGTATGGAGCGACGAGACCACCGCCTCACCGAGGAGCGATGCCACATCTACTCCAAGGAAAACAAAGTCCGGAAACTCCTGTGAAAATTTGAGGGAGATCCAACGGTCGGATCAAAAGTTATGGCCCTTTCGAACCGGTACTCTAGTATGGAGCGACGAGACCACCGCCTCACCGAGGAGCGATGCCACATCTACTCCAAGGAAAACAAGCATCCGGAAACTCCTGTGAAAATTTGAGGGAGATCCAACGGTCGGATCAAAAGTTATGGCCCTTTCGAACCGGTACTCTGGTATGGAGCGACGAGACCACCGCCACCGAGGAGCGATGCCACATCTACTCCAAGGAAAACAAGTCCGGAAACTCCCGTGAAAATTTGAGGGAGATCCAACGGTCGGATCAAAAGTTATGGCCCTTTCGAACCGGTAATCCGGTATGGAGCGACGAGACCACCGCCTCACCGAGGAGCGATTCCACATCTACTCCAAGGAAAACCATCCGAAACTCCCGTGAAAATTTGAGGGAGATCCAACGGCCGGATCAAAAGTTATGGCCCTTTCGAACCGGTACTCGGTATGGAGCGACGAGACCACCGCCTCACCGAGGAGCGATGCCACATCTACTCCAAGGAAAACAGAGCCGTCCGGAAACTCCCGTGTGAAAATTTGAGGGAGATCCAACGGCCGGATCAAAAGTTATGGCCCTTTCGAACCGGTAATCCGGTATGGAGCGACGAGACCACCGCCTCACCGAGGAGCGATGCCACATCTACTCCAAGGAAAACCATCCGGAAACTCCCGTGAAAATTTGAGGGAGATCCAACGGCCGGATCAAAAGTTATGGCCCTTTCGAACCGGTAATCTGGTATGGAGCGACGAGACCACCGCCTCACCGAGGAGCGATGCCACATCTACTCCAAGGAAAACATCGTCCGGAAACTCCTGTGAAAATTTAAGGGAGATCCAACGGTCGGATCAAAAGTTATGGCCCTTTCGAACCGGTACTGCGGTATGGAGCGACGAGACCACCGCCTCACCGAGGAGCGATGCCACATCTACTCCAAGGAAAACAACATCCGGAAACTCCCGTGAAAATTTGAGGGAGATCCAACGGTCGGATCAAAAGTTATGCCCTTTCAACCGAACCGGTACTGCATGGAGCGACGAGACCACCGCCACCGAGGAGCGATTCCACATCTACTCCAAGGAAAACCATCCGGAAACTCGTGTGAAAATTTGAGGGAGATCCAACGGCCGGATCAAAAGTTATGCCCTTTCGAACCGGTACTCTGGGTATGGAGCGACGAGACCACCGCCTCACCGAGGAGCGATGCCACATCTACTCCAAGGAAAAACCATCCCGAAACTCTTGAAAATTTGAGGGAGATCCAACGGGCCGGATCAAAAGTTATGCACTTTTCGAACCGCTACTCTGGCTGGGAGCGACGAGACAACCGCCGCACCGAGGAGCGATGCCACATCTACTCCAAGGAAAACAACGTCCGGAAACTCCTATGTGAAAATTTGAGGGAGATCCAACGGTCGGATCAAAAGTTATGGCCCTTTCGAACCGGTACTCGGTATGGAGCGACGAGACCACCGCCTCACCGAGGAGCGATGCCACATCTACTCCAAGGAAAATCGCCATCCGGAAACTCTTGTGAAAATTTGAGGGAGATCCAACGGTCGGATCAAAAGTTATGACCCTTTCGAACCGGTAATCTGGTATGGAGCGAGGAGACCACCGCCTCACCGAGGAGCGATGCCACATCTACTCCAAGGAAAACAAACGTCCGAAACTCCCGTGAAAATTTGAGGGAGATCCAACGGTCGGATCAAAAGTTATGGCCTTTTCGAACCGGTAATCCGGTATGGAGCGACGAGACCACCGCCTCACCGAGGAGCGATTCCACATCTACTCCAAGGAAAACCATCCGGAAACTCCCGTGAAAATTTGAGGGAGATCCAACGGTCGGATCAAAAGTTATGGCCTTTTCGAACCGGTACTGGGTATGGAGCGACGAGACCACCGCCCACCGAGGAGCGATGCCACATCTACTCCAAGGAAAACAACCGTCCGGAAACTCCCGTGAAAATTTGAGGGAGATCCAACGGTCGATCAAAAGTTATGGCCCTTTCGAACCGGTAATCCGGTATGGAGCGACGAGACCACCGCCTCACCGAGGAGCGATGCCACATCTACTCCAAGGAAAACCATCCGGAAACTCCGTGTGAAAATTTGAGGGAGATCCAACGGCGGATCAAAAGTTATGGCCCTTTCGAACCGGTACTGGGTATGGAGCGACGAGACCACCGCCTCACCGAGGAGCGATGCCACATCTACTCCAAGGAAAACAAATCCGTCCGGAAACTCCCGTGAAAATTTGAGGGAGATCCAACGGTCGGATCAAAAGTTATGGCCCTTTTCGAACCGGTAATCCGGTTGGAGCGACGAGACCACCGCCTCACCGAGGAGCGATGCCACATCTACTCCAAGGAAAACACCATCCGAAAACTCCTGTGAAAATTTCGGGGAGATCCAACGGTCGGATCAAAAGTTATGGCCCTTTCGAACCGGTACTCGGGTATGGAGCGACGAGACCACCGCCTCACCGAGGAGCGATGCCACATCTACTCCAAGGAAAACAACTGTCCGAAACTCCTGTGAAAATTTGAGGGAGATCCAACGGTCGATCAAAAGTTATGGCCCTTTCGAACCGGTAATCCGGTTTGGAGCGACGAGACCACCGCCTCACCGAGGAGCGATTCCACATCTACTCCAAGGAAAACCATCCGGAAACTCGTGTGAAAATTTGAGGGAGATCCAACGGTCAGAGCAAAAGTTATAGCCTTTTCGAACCGGTACTCTGGTATGGAGCGACGAGACCACCGCCTCACCGAGGAGCGATGCCACATCTACTCCAAGGAAAACAGCATCCGGAAACTCCCGTGGAAAATTTGAGGGAGATCCAACGGTCGGATCAAAAGTTATGGCCCTTTCGAACCGGTACTCGGTATGGAGCGACGAGACCACCGCCACCGAGGAGCGATGCCACATCTACTCCAAGGAAAACAAATGCCCGGAAACTCCCGTGAAAATTTGAGGGAGATCCAACGGTCGGATCAAAAGTTATGGCCCTTTCGAACCGGTACTCCGGTATGGAGCGACGAGACCACCGCCTCACCGAGGAGCGATTCCACATCTACTCCAAGGAAAACCATCCGAAACTCCCGTGAAAATTTGAGGGAGATCCAACGGTCGGATCAAAAGTTATGGCCTTTCGAACCGGTACTCTCCGGTATGGAGCGACGAGACCACCGCCTCACCGAGGAGCGCTGCCACATCTACTCCAAGGAAAACACCATCCGGAAACTCGGGTGAAAATTTGAGGGAGATGCAACGGTCGGATCAAAAGTTATGGCCCTTTCGAACCGGTACTGGTATGGAGCGACGAGACCACCGCCTCACCGAGGAGCGATGCCACATCTACTCCAAGGAAAACAAAAGTCCGAAACTCCCGTGAAAATTTGAGGGAGATCCAACGGTCGGATCAAAAGTTATGGCCCTTTTCGAACCGGTAATCCGGTTTGGAGCGACGAGACCACCGCCTCACCGAGGAGCGATGCCACATCTACTCCAAGGAAAACCATCCGGAAACTCGTGTGAAAATTTGAGGGAGATCCAACGGTCGGATCAAAAGTTATGGCCCTTTCGAACCGGTACTGGGTATGGAGCGACGAGACCACCGCCTCACCGAGGAGCGATGCCACATCTACTCCAAGGAAAACAGCAGTCCGAAACTCCCCGTGAAAATTTGAGGGAGATCCAACGGCGGATCAAAAGTTATGGCCCTTTCGAACCGGTAATCCGGTATGGAGCGACGAGACCACCGCCTCACCGAGGAGCGATGCCACATCTACTCCAAGGAAAACAAACATCCGGAAACTCCCGTGAAAATTTGAGGGAGATCCAACGGTCGATCAAAAGTTATGCCTTTTCGAACCGGTAATCCGGTTGGAGCGACGAGACCACCGCCTCACCGAGGAGCGATTACACATCTACTCCAAGGAAAACCATCCGGAAACTCGTGTGAAAATTTGAGGGAGATCCAACGGTCGGATCAAAAGTTATAGCCTTTTCGAACCGGATACTTAGTATGGAGCGACGAGACCACCGCCTCACCGAGGAGCGATGCCACATCTACTCCAAGGAAAACAACTGTCCGGAAACTCTTGTGAAAATTTGAGGGAGATCCAACGGTCGGATCAAAAGTTATGGCCCTTTCGAACCGGTACTCGGGTATGGAGCGACGAGACCACCGCCTCACCGAGGAGCGATTCCACATCTACTCCAAGGAAAACAACATCCGAAACTCCTGTGAAAATTTGAGGGAGATCCAACGGCGGATCAAAAGTTATGGCCTTTTCGAACCGGTAATCCGGTATGGAGCGACGAGACCACCGCCTCACCGAGGAGCGATGCCACATCTACTCCAAGGAAAACCATCCGGAAACTCGTGTGAAAATTTGAGGGAGATCCAACGGTCGGATCAAAAGTTATGGCCTTTTCGAACCGGTACTCTAGTATGGAGCGACGAGACCACCGCCTCACCGAGGAGCGATGCCACATCTACTCCAAGGAAAACAAATCCGGAAACTCCCGTGAAAATTTGAGGGAGATCCAACGGTCGGATCAAAAGTTATGGCCCTTTCGAACCGGTACTCCGGTATGGAGCGACGAGACCACCGCCTCACCGAGGAGCGATGCCACATCTACTCCAAGGAAAACAGCCGTCCGGAAACTCCCGTGAAAATTTGAGGGAGATCCAACGGTCGGATCAAAAGTTATGGCCTTTTCGAACCGGTAATCCTGGGTTGGGAGCGACGAGACCACCGCCTCACCGAGGAGCGATTCCACATCTACTCCAAGGAAAACCATCCGGAAACTCCTGTGAAAATTTGAGGGAGATCCAACGGTCGGATCAAAAGTTATGGCCTTTTCGAACCGGTACTCTGGTATGGAGCGACGAGACCACCGCTCCACCGAGGAGCGATGCCACATCTACTCCAAGGAAAACAAAGGTCCGAAACTCGTGTGAAAATTTGAGGGAGATCCAACGGTCGGATCAAAAGTTATGGCCCTTTCGAACCGGTACTGGTATGGAGCGACGAGACCACCGCCTCACCGAGGAGCGATGCCACATCTACTCCAAGGAAAAAACAGCATCCGGAAACTCCCGTGAAAATTTGAGGGAGATCCAACGGTCGGATCAAAAGTTATGCCTTTTCGAACCGGTAATCCGGTTTGGAGCGACGAGACCACCGCCTCACCGAGGAGCGATGCCACATCTACTCCAAGGAAAACCATCCGAAACTCGTGTGAAAATTTGAGGGAGATCCAACGGTCGGATCAAAAGTTATGGCCCTTTCGAACCGGTACTGCATGGAGCGACGAGACCACCGCCCACCGAGGAGCGATGCCACATCTACTCCAAGGAAAATAGCATCCGGAAACTCTTGTGAAAATTTGAGGGAGATCCAACGGTCGGATCAAAAGTTATGGCCTTTTCGAACCGGTATTCCGGTATGGAGCGACGAGACCTCCGCATCACCGTGGAGCGATTCCACATCTACTCCAAGGAAAACAGAGTCCGGAAACTCCTGTGAAAATTTGAGGGAGATCCAACGGTCGGATCAAAAGTTATGGCCCTTTCGAACCGGTACTCTAGTATGGAGCGACGAGACCACCGCCTCACCGAGGAGCGATGCCACATCTACTCCAAGGAAAACGCATCCCGGAAACTCTTGTGAAAATTTGAGGGAGATCCAACGGTCGGATCAAAAGTTATGACCCTTTCGAACCGGTAATCGCGGTATGGAGCGACGAGACCACCGCCTCACCGAGGAGCGATGCCACATCTACTCCAAGGAAAAACAGCATCCGAAAACTCCCGTGAAAATTTGAGGGAGATCCAACTGGCCGATCAAAAGTTATGGCCTTTTCGAACCGGTAATCCGGTTTGGAGCGACGAGACCACCGCCTCACCGAGGAGCGATTACACATCTACTCCAAGGAAAACCATCCGAAACTCGTGTGAAAATTTGAGGGAGATCCAACTGGCCGATCAAAAGTTATGGCCCTTTCGAACCGGTACTGGGTATGGAGCGACGAGACCACCGCCTCACCGAGGAGCGATGCCACATCTACTCCAAGGAAAACAAAGTCCGAAAACTCCCGTGAAAATTTGAGGGAGATCCAACTGGTCGATCAAAAGTTATGCCTTTTCGAACCGGTAATCCGGTTGGAGCGACGAGACCACCGCCTCACCGAGGAGCGATTACACATCTACTCCAAGGAAAACCATCCGGAAACTCGTGTGAAAATTTGAGGGAGATCCAACGGTCGGATCAAAAGTTATGGCCCTTTCGAACCGGTACTCTGGTATGGAGCGACGAGACCACCGCCTCACCGAGGAGCGATGCCACATCTACTCCAAGGAAAACAACGTCCGGAAACTCCCGTGAAAATTTGAGGGAGATCCAACGGTCCGATCAAAAGTTATGGCCTTTTCGAACCGGTAATCCGGTTGGAGCGACGAGACCACCGCCTCACCGAGGAGCGATGCCACATCTACTCCAAGGAAAACCCATCCGGAAACTCGTGTGAAAATTTGAGGGAGATCCAACGGTCGGATCAAAAGTTATGGCCTTTTCGAACCGGTACTCGGTATGGAGCGACGAGACCACCGCCTCACCGAGGAGCGATGCCACATCTACTCCAAGGAAAACAGAGTCCGGAAACTCCCGTGAAAATTTGAGGGAGATCCAACGGTCGGATCAAAAGTTATGCACTTTTCGAACCGGTAATCCGGTTGGAGCGACGAGACCACCGCCTCACCGAGGAGCGATGCCACATCTACTCCAAGGAAAACCATCCGAAACTCGTGTGAAAATTTGAGGGAGATCCAACGGTCGGATCAAAAGTTATGGCCTTTTCGAACCGGTACTGGGTATGGAGCGACGAGACCACCGCCTCACCAAGGAGCGATGCCACATCTACTCCAAGGAAAACAAACAGCCCGAAACTCGTGTGAAAATTTGAGGGAGATCCAACGGTCGATCAAAAGTTATGGCCTTTTCGAACCGGTACTCTGGTTGGGAGCGACGAGACCACCGCCTCACCGAGGAGCGATTCCACATCTACTCCAAGGAAAACCATCCGGAAACTCGTGTGAAAATTAGAGGGAGATCCAACGGTCGGATCAAAAGTTATGGCCCTTTCGAACCGGTACTGGGTATGGAGCGACGAGACCACCGCCTCACCGAGGAGCGATGCCACATCTACTCCAAGGAAAACAGCGTCCGGAAACTCCCTGTGAAAATTTGAGGGACATCCAATGGTCGATTCAAAAGTTATGCACTTTTCAAACCGGTAATCCGGTTTGGAGCGACGAGATCACCGCCTCACCGAGGAGCGATTACACATCTACTCCAAGGAAAACCATCCGGAAACTCGTGTGAAAATTTGAGGGAGATCCAACGGTCGGAGCAAAAGTTATAGCCTTTTCGAACCGGTACTCTAGTATGGAGCGACGAGACCACCGCCTCACCAAGGAGCGATGCCACATCTACTCCAAGGAAAACAGTCCGGAAACTCTTGTGAAAATTTGAGGGAGATCCAACGGTCGGATCAAAAGTTATGGCCTTTTCGAACCGGTACTCTGGTTGGGAGCGACGAGACCACCGCATCACCGAGGAGCGATTCCACATCTACTCCAAGGAAAACAGCGTCCGGAAACTCCTGTGAAAATTTGAGGGACATCCAACGGTCGGATCAAAAGTTATGCACTTTTCGAACCGGTAATCCGGTTTGGAGCGACGAGACCACCGCCTCACCGAGGAGCAATTACACATCTACTCCACGGAAAACCATCCGGAAACTCGTGTGAAAATTTGAGGGAGATCCAACGGTCGGATGAAAAGTTATGACCCTGTCGAACCGGTACTCTAGTATGGAGCGACGAGACCACCGCCTCACCAAGGAGCGATGCCACCTCTACTCCAAGGAAAACAGCGTCCGGAAACTCCTGTGAAAATTTGAGGGAGATCCAACGGTCGGATCAAAAGTTATGGCCCTTTCGAACCGGTACTGGTATGGAGCGACGAGACCACCGCCTCACCGAGGAGCGATGCCACATCTACTCCAAGGAAAACAAGCGTCCGGAAACTCCTGTGAAAATTTGAGGGAGATCCAACGGTCAGATCAAAAGTTATGGCCTTTTCGAACCGGTAATCCGGTTTGGAGCGACGAGACCACCGCCTCACCGAGGAGCGATGCCACATCTACTCTAAGGAAAATGCCATCCGGAAACTCCTGTGAAAATTTGAGGGAGATCCAACGGTCGGATCAAAAGTTATGGCCTTTTCGAACCGGTACTCGAGTATGGAGCGACGAGACCACCGCCCACCGAGGAGCGATGCCACATCTACTCCAAGGAAAACAGCTGTCCGGAAACTCGTGTGAAAATTTGAGGGAGATCCAACGGTCGGATCAAAAGTTATGGCCCTTTCGAACCGGTACTCCGGTATGGAGCGACGAGACCACCGCCTCACCGAGGAGCGATGCCACATCTACTCCAAGGAAAACAACGTCCGAAAACTCCCTGTGAAAATTTGAGGGAGATCCAACGGTCGGATCAAAAGTTATGCCCTTTTCGAACCGGTAATCCGGTTGGAGCGACGAGACCACCGCCTCACCGAGGAGCGATTACACATCTACTCCAAGGAAAACCATCCGGAAACTCGTGTGAAAATTTGAGGGAGATCCAACGGTCGGATCAAAAGTTATAGCCTTTTCGAACCGGTACTCTGGTATGGAGCGACGAGACCACCGCCCTCACCGAGGAGCGATGCCACATCTACTCCAAGGAAAACAGGCCCGGAAACTCTTGTGAAAATTTGAGGGAGATCCAACGGTCGGATCAAAAGTTATGGCCTTTTCGAACCGGTACTCCGGTTGGAGCGACGGGACCTCCGCCTCACCGAGGAGCGATTCCACATCTACTCCAAGGAAAACAGAGTCCGGAAACTCCTGTGAAAATTTGAGGGAGATCCAACGGTCGGATCAAAAGTTATGACCTTTTCGAACCGGTACTCTAGTATGGAGCGACGAGACCACCGCCTCACCGAGGAGCGATGCCACATCTACTCCAAGGAAAACCGCATCCGAAACTCTTGTGAAAATTTGAGGGAGATCCAACGGTCGGATCAAAAGTTATGACCCTTTCGAACCGGTACTCTGGTATGGAGCGACGAGACCACCGCCTCACCGAGGAGCGATGCCACATCTACTCCAAGGAAAACAGCATCCGGAAACTCCTGTGAAAATTTGAGGGAGATCCAACGGTCGGATCAAAAGTTATGGCCTTTTCGAACCGGTAATCCGGTATGGAGCGACGAGACCACCGCCTCACCGAGGAGCGATTACACATCTACTCCAAGGAAAACCATCCGGAAACTCCTGTGAAAATTTGAGGGAGATCCAACGGTCGGATCAAAAGTTATGGCCCTTTCGAACCGGTAATCTGGTATGGAGCGACGAGACCACCGCCTCACCGAGGAGCGATGCCACATCTACTCCAAGGAAAACAGCATCCGGAAACTCCTGTGAAAATTTGAGGGAGATCCAACGGTCCGATCAAAAGTTATGGCCTTTTCGAACCGGTAATCCGGTTTGGAGCGACGAGACCACCGCCTCACCGAGGAGCGATGCCACATCTACTCCAAGAAAAACAGCATCTGGAAACTCGTGTGAAAATTTGAGGGAGATCCAACGGTCGGATCAAAAGTTATGGCCTTTTCGAACCGGTACTCGGTATGGAGCGACGAGACCACCGCCTCACCGAGGAGCGATGCCACATCTACTCCAAGGAAAACAACCATCCGAAACTCGTGTGAAAATTTGAGGGAGATCCAACTGGCCGATCAAAAGTTATGCCCCTTTCGAACCGGTACTCTGGTATGGAGCGACGAGACCACCGCCTCACCGAGGAGCGATGCCACATCTACTCCAAGGAAAACAATGTCCGGAAACTCCCGTGAAAATTTGAGGGAGATCCAAAGGTCGGATCAAAAGTTATGCCCTTTCGAACCGGTAATCCGGTTTGGAGCGACGAGACCACCGCCTCACCGAGGAGCGATTACACATCTACTCCAAGGAAAACCATCCGGAAACTCGTGTGAAAATTTGAGGGAGATCCAACGGTCGGAGCAAAAGTTATAGCCTTTTCGAACCGGTACTCTGGTATGGAGCGACGAGACCACCGCCTCACCGAGGAGCGATGCCACATCTACTCCAAGGAAAACAGGAAACTCTTGTGAAAATTTGAGGGAGATCCAACGGTCGGATCAAAAGTTATGGCCTTTTCGAACCGGTACTCCGGTTGGAGCGACGAGACCACCGCCTCACCGAGGAGCGATTCCACATCTACTCCAAGGAAAACAGCATCCGGAAACTCCTGTGAAAATTTGAGGGAGATCCAACGGTCGGATCAAAAGTTATGACCCTTTCGAACCGGTACTCTAGTATGGAGCGACGAGACCACCGCCTCACCGAGGAGCGATGCCACATCTACTCCAAGGAAAACCATCCGGAAACTCCTGTGAAAATTTGAGGGAGATCCAACGGTCGGATCAAAAGTTATGGCCCTTTTCGAACCGGTACTCTGGTTGGGAGCGACGAGACCACCGCCTCACCGAGGAGCGATTCCACATCTACTCCAAGGAAAACCATCCGGAAACTCGTGTGAAAATTTGAGGGAGATCCAACGGTCGGATCAAAAGTTATGGCCCTTTCGAACCGGTACTGGGTATGGAGCGACGAGACCACCGCCTCACCGAGGAGCGATGCCACATCTACTCCAAGGAAAACAACGTCCGAAACTCCCGTGAAAATTTGAGGGAGATCCAACGGTCAGATCAAAAGTTATGCCCTTTTCGAACCGGTAATCCGGTTTGGAGCGACGAGACCACCGCCTCACCGAGGAGCGATTACACATCTACTCCAAGGAAAACCATCCGGAAACTCCTGTGAAAATTTGAGGGAGATCCAACGGTCGGATCAAAAGTTATGGCCTTTTCGAACCGGTACTGGGTATGGAGCGACGAGACCACCGCCTCACCGAGGAGCGATGCCACATCTACTCCAAGGAAAACATCGTCCCGGAAACTCCTGTGAAAATTTGAGGGAGATCCAACGGTCGGATCAAAAGTTATGGCCCTTTTCGAACCGGTACTCGGTATGGAGCGACGAGACCACCGCCTCACCGAGGAGCGATGCCACATCTACTCCAAGGAAAACACCATCCGGAAACTCCTGTGAAAATTTGAGGGAGATCCAACTCGGATCGATCAAAAGTTATGCCCTTTTCGAACCGGTAATCTCCGGTTTGGAGCGACGAGACCACCGCCTCACCGAGGAGCGATGCCACATCTACTCCAAGGAAAACCATCCGGAAACTCCGTGTGAAAATTTGAGGGAGATCCAACGGCCGGATCAAAAGTTATGGCCTTTTCGAACCGGTACTGCGGTATGGAGCGACGAGACCACCGCCTCACCGAGGAGCGATGCCACATCTACTCCAAGGAAAACAAAGTCCGAAACTCTTGTGAAAATTTGAGGGAGATCCAACGGTCGGATCAAAAGTTATGGCCTTTTCGAACCGGTACTCTGGTTGGGAGCGACGAGACCACCGCCTCACCGAGGAGCGATTCCACATCTACTCCAAGGAAAACAACATCCGGAAACTCCTGTGAAAATTTGAGGGAGATCCAACGGTCGGATGAAAAGTTATGACCCTTTCGAACCGGTACTCTAGTATGGAGCGACGAGACCACCGCCTCACCGAGGAGCGATGCCACATCTACTCCAAGGAAAATCGCTTCCGAAACTCTTGTGAAAATTTGAGGGAGATCCAACGGTCGGATCAAAAGTTATGACCCTTTCGAACCGGTACTGGTATGGAGCGACGAGACCACCGCCTCACCGAGGAGCGATGGCACATCTACTTCAAGGAAAACAACGTCCGGAAACTCCTGTGAAAATTTGAGGGAGATCCAACGGTCAGATCAAAAGTTATGGCCTTTTCGAACCGGTAATCCGGTTTGGAGCGACGAGACCACCGCCTCACCGAGGAGCGATTACACATCTACTCCAAGGAAAACCATCCGGAAACTCGTGTGAAAATTTGAGGGAGATCCAACGGTCGGATCAAAAGTTATGGCCCTTTCGAACCGGTACTGCGGTATGGAGCGACGAGACCACCGCCTCACCGAGGAGCGATGCCACATCTACTCCAAGGAAAACAGCGTCCGGAAACTCCCCGTGAAAATTTGAGGGAGATCCAACGGTCGGATCAAAAGTTATGCACTTTTCGAACCGGTAATCCGGTTTGGAGCGACGAGACCACCGCCTCACCGAGGAGCGATTACACATCTACTCCAAGGAAAACAATCCGAAACTCGTGTGAAAATTTGAGGGAGATCCAACGGTCGGATCAAAAGTTATGGCCCTTTCGAACCGGTACTCCGGTATGGAGCGACGAGACCACCGCCTCACCGAGGAGCGATGCCACATCTACTCCAAGGAAAACAAATGTCCGGAAACTCCTGTGAAAATTTGAGGGAGATCCAACGGTCAGATCAAAAGTTATGGCCTTTTCGAACCGGTAATCCGGTTTGGAGCGACGAGACCACCGCCCACCGAGGAGCGATTCCACATCTACTCCAAGGAAAACCATCCGGAAACTCGTGTGAAAATTTGAGGGAGATCCAACGGTCGGATCAAAAGTTATGGCCCTTTCGAACCGGTACTCCGGTATGGAGCGACGAGACCACCGCCTCACCGAGGAGCGATGCCACATCTACTCCAAGGAAAACAACGTCCGGAAACTCCTGTGAAAATTTGAGGGAGATCCAACGGTCGGATCAAAAGTTATGCACTTTTCAAACCGGTAATCCGGTTTGGAGCGACGAGACCACCGCCTCACCGAGGAGCGATGCCACATCTACTCCAAGGAAAACCATCCGGAAACTCGTGTGAAAATTTGAGGGAGATCCAACGGTCGGAGCAAAAGTTATAGCCTTTTCGAACCGGTACTCTGGTATGGAGCGACGAGACCACCGCCTCACCGAGGAGCGATGCCACATCTACTCCAAGGAAAACAATCGTCCGAAACTCCTGTGAAAATTTGAGGGAGATCCAACGGTCGGATCAAAAGTTATGGCCTTTTCGAACCGGTACTCGGTATGGAGCGACGAGACCACCGCCTCACCGAGGAGCGATTCCACATCTACTCCAAGGAAAACAACATCCGGAAACTCCTGTGAAAATTTGAGGGAGATCCAACGGTCGGATCAAAAGTTATGGCCCTTTTCGAACCGTTACTCTGGTTTGGAGCGACGAGACCACCGCCTCACCGAGGAGCGATGCCACATCTACTCCAAGGAAAACATCCCGGAAACTCCTATGAAAATTTGAGGGAGATCCAACGGTCGGATCAAAAGTTATAGCCCCTTTCGAACCGGTACTCTCGGTATGGAGCGACGAGACCACCGCCTCACCGAGGAGCGATTCCACATCTACTCCAAGGAAAACAGCGTCCGGAAACTCTTGTGAAAATTTGAGGGAGATCCAACGGTCGGATCAAAAGTTATGGCCTTTTCGAACCGGTACTCTGGTTGGGAGCGACGAGACCACCGCCTCACCGAGGAGCGATTCCACATCTACTCCAAGGAAAACAGCGTCCGGAAACTCCTATGAAAATTTGAGGGAGATCCAACGGTCGGATGAAAAGTTATGACCCTTTCGAACCGGTACTCTAGTATGGAGCGACGAGACCACCGCCTCACCGAGGAGCGATGCCACATCTACTCCAAGGAAAATCGCTTCCGGAAACTCTTGTGAAAATTTGAGGGAGATCCAACGGTCGGATCAAAAGTTATGACCCTTTCGAACCGGTAATCTGGAATGGAGCGACGAGACCACCGCCTCACGGAGGAGCGATGACACATCTACTCCAAGGAAAACCATACAGAAACTCGTGTGAAAATTTGAGGGAGATCCAACGGTCGGAGCAAAAGTTATGGCCTTTTCGAACCGGTACTGCAGTATGGAGCGACGAGACCACCGCCTCACCGAGGAGCGAAGCCACATCTACTCCAAGGAAAACAACATCCGGAAACTCCTCTGAAAATTTGAGGGAGATCCAACGGTCGGATCAAAAGTTATGGCCTTTTCGAACCGGTACTCCGGTATGGAGCGACGAGACCACCGCCTCATCGAGGAGCGATTCCACATCTACTCCAAGGAAAACAACATCCGGAAACTCCCGTGAAAATTTGAGGGAGATCCAACGGTCGGATCAAAAGTTATGGCCCTTTCGAACCGGTACTCGGTTTGGAGCGACGAGACCACCGCCTCACCGAGGAGCGATGCCACATCTACTCCAAGGAAAACAGCCATCCGGAAACTCCTGTGAAAATTTGAGGGAGATCCAACGGTCGGATCAAAAGTTATGGCCTTTTCGAACCGGTACTGCGGTATGGAGCGACGAGACCACCGCCTCACCGAGGAGCGATTCCACATCTACTCCAAGGAAAACACTGTCCGGAAACTCCTGTGAAAATTTGAGGGAGATCCAACCTGTCGGATCAAAAGTTATGGCCTTTTCGAACCGGTACTCGGGTTGGGAGCGATGAGACCACCGCCTCACCGAGGAGCGATTCCACATCTACTCCAAGGAAAACGCCATCCGGAAACTCCCCGTGAAAATTTGAGGGAGATCCAACTGGTCGGATCAAAAGTTATGACCCTTTCGAACCGGTACTCTAGTTGGGAGCGACGAGACCACCGCCTCACCGAGGAGCGATTCCACATCTACTCCAAGGAAAACACCATCCGGAAACTCCTGTGAAAATTTGAGGGAGATCCAACGGTCGGATCAAAAGTTATGGCCCTTTCGAACCGGTACTGCGGTATGGAGCAACAAGACCACCGCCTCACCGAGGAGCGCTACCACATCTACTCCAAGGAAAACAACGTCCGGAAACTCGTGTGAAAATTTGAGGGAGATCCAACGGTCGGATCAAAAGTTATGGCTTTTTCGAACCGGTACTCTAGTATGGAGCGACGAGACCACCGCCCTCACCGAGGAGCGATTCCACATCTACTCGAAGGAAAACAGCCGTCCGAAACTCCCGTGAAAATTTGAGGGAGATCCAACGGTCGGATCAAAAGTTATGGCACTTTCGAACCGGTACTGCGGTATGGAGCGACGAGACCACCGCCTCACCGAGGAGCGATGCCACATCTACTCCAAGGAAAACAAATGCCCCGAAACTCCTCGTGAAAATTTGAGGGACATCCAACGATCGGATCAAAAGTTATGCACTTTTCGAACCGGTAATCCGGTTTGGAGCGACGAGACCACCGCCTCACCGAGGAGCGATTACACATCTACTCCAAGGAAAACCATCCGGAAACTCGTGTGAAAATTTGAGGGAGATCCAACGGTCGGAGCAAAAGTTATAGCCTTTTCGAACCGGTACTGGTATGGAGCGACGAGACCACCGCCTCACCGAGGAGCGAAGCCACATTTACTCCAAGGAAAACAAAGTCCCGAAAACTCCTCTGAAAATTTGAGGGAGATCCAACTGTCGGATCAAAAGTTATGGCCTTTTCGAACCGGTACTCCGGTTGGGAGCGACGAGACCACCGCCTCACCGAGGAGCGATTCCACATCTACTCCAAGGAAAACGACATCCGGAAACTCCTGTGAAAATTTGAGGGAGATCCAATGGTCGGATCCAAAGTTAAGGCCCTTTCGAACCGGTACTGGTTTGGAGCGACGAGACCACCGCCTCACCGAGGAGCGCTGCCACATCTACTCCAAGAAAAACAGCGTCCGGAAACTCTTATGAAAATTTGAGGGAGATCCAACGGTCGGATCAAAAGTTATAGCCTTTTCGAACCGGTACTCTGGTATGGAGCGACGAGACCACCGCCTCACCGAGGAGCTATTCCACATCTACTCCAAGGAAAACAGCGTCCGGAAACTCCTATGAAAATTTGAGGGATATCCAACTGTCGGATCAAAAGTTATGGCCTTTTCGAACCGGTACTCTGGTTGGGAGCGACGAGACCACCGCCTCACCGAGGAGCGATTCCACATCTACTCCAAGGAAAACGCCATCCGGAAACTCCTGTGAAAATTTGAGGGAGATCCAACTGTCAGATCAAAAGTTATGACCCTTTCAAACCGGTACTCTAGTATGGAGCAACGAGACCACCGCCTCACCGAGGAGCGATTCCACATCTACTCCAAGGAAAACACCATCCGGAAACTCCCGTGAAAATTTGAGGGAGATCCAACGGTCGGATCAAAAGTTATGGCACTTTCGAACCGGTACTCGGTATGGAGCGACGAGACCACCGCCTCACCGAGGAGCGATGCCATATCTTCTCCAAGGAAAACAATCCCGGAAACTCCTGTGAAAATTTGAGGGAGATCCAACGGTCGGATCAAAAGTTATGACCCTTTCGAACCGGTACTCTAGTATGGAGCGACGAGACCACCGCCTCACCGAGGAGCTATTCCACATCTACTCGAAAGAAAACAGCATGTCCGGAAACTCCCCGTGAAAATTTGAGGGAGATCCAACGGTCGGATCAAAAGTTATGACCTTTTCGAACCGGTACTCTGGTATGGAGCGACTAGACCACAGCCTCACCGAGGAGCTATGCCACATTTACTCCAAGGAAAACAGCGTCCGGAAACTCGTGTGAAAATTTGATGGAGATCCAACGGTCGGATCAAAAGTTATAGCCCTTTTCGAACCGGTACTCGGTATGGAGCGACGAGACACTACCGCCTCACCGAGGAGCGATTCCACATCTACTCCAAGGAAAACGACATCCGGAAACTCCTGTGAAAATTTGAGGGAGATCCAATGGTCGGATCCAAAGTTAAGGCCCTTTCGAACCGGTACTCTGGTTTGGAGCGACGAGACCACAGCCTCACCGAGGAGCGCTGCCACATCAACTCCCACGAAAACAGCGTCCGGAAACTCCTATGAAAATTTGAGGGACATCCAACGGTCGGATCAAAAGTTATAGCCTTTTCGAACCGGTACTCTGGTATGGAGCGACGAGACCACCGCCTCACCGAGGAGCGATGCCACATCTACTCCAAGGAAAACAACATCCGAAACTCCCGTGAAAATTTGAGGGAGATCCAACGGTCGGATCAAAAGTTATGGCCCTTTCGAACCGGTACTCTAGTTTGGAGCGACGAGACCACCGCCTCACCGAGGAGCGCCGCCACATCAACTTCAAGGAAAAACAGCATCCGGAAACTCCTATGAAAATTTGAGGGACATCCAACGGTCGGATCAAAAGTTATAGCCTTTTCGAAGCGGTACTCTGGTATGGAGCGACGAGATCCCCGCCTCACCGAGGAGCGATGCCACATCTACTCCAAGGAAAACAAAGGTCCGAAACTCCCGTGAAAATTTGAGGGAGATCCAACGGTCGGATCAAAAGTTATGGCCCTTTCGAACCGGTACTGCGGTATGGATCGACGAGACCACCGCCTCACCGAGGAGCTATGCCACATCTACTCCAAGGAAAACAACGTCCGAAACTCCTATGAAAATTTGAGGGACATCCAACTGTCGGATCAAAAGTTATGGCCTTTTCGAACCGGTACTCTGGTTGGGAGCGACGAGACCACCGCCTCACCGAGGAGCGATGCCATATCTACTCCAAGGAAAACAAGTCCGGAAACTCCCCGTGAAAATTTGAGGGAGATCCAACGGTCGGATAAAGTTATGGCCCTTTCGAATTGGTACTCGGGTATGGAGCGACGAGACCACCGCCTCACCGAGGAGCGATGCCACATCTACTCCAAGGAAAACAAAGATCCGGAAACTCCTCGAAAATTTGAGGGACATCCAACCGTCGGATCAAAAGTTATGGCCTTTTCGAACCGGTACTCGGTATGGAGCGACGAGACCACCGCCTCACCGAGGAGCTATGCCACATCTACTCCAAGGAAAACAATGGCCCGGAAACTCCTATGAAAATTTGAGGGACATCCAACCGTCGGATCAAAAGTTATGGCCTTTTCGAACCGGTAATCTCTGGTTGGGAGCGACGAGACCACCGCCTCACCGAGGAGCGATTCCACATCTACTCCAAGGAAAACGCCATCCGGAAACTCCTGTGAAAATTTGAGGGAGATCCAACGGTCGGATCAAAAGTTATGATCCTTTCGAACCGGTACTCTGGTTGGGAGCGACAAGACCACCGCCTCACCTAGGAGCGATTCCACATCTACTCCAAGAAAAACGCCATCCGGAAACTCCTGTGAAAATTTGAGGGAGATCAAACGGTCGGATCAAAAGTTATGACCCTTTCGAACCGGTACTCTGGTTGGGAGCGACAAGACCACCGCCTCACCTAGGAGCGATTCCACATCTACTCGAAAGAAAACACCATCCGGAAACTCCTGTGAAAATTTGAGGGAGATCCAACGGTCGGATCAAAAGTTATGACCCTTTCGAACCGGTACTCTAGTATGGAGCGACGAGACCACCGCCTCACTGAAGAGCGATGCCACATCTACTCCAAGGAAAACAGCGTCCGGAAACTCCTGTGAAAATTTGAGGGAGATCCAACGGTCGGATCAAAAGTTATGGATCTTTCGAACCGGTACTCTGGTTCGGAGCGACGAGACCACCGCCTCACCGAGGAGCGATTCCACATCTACTCCAAGAAAAACGCCATCCGGAAACTCCTGTGAAAATTTGAGGGAGATCCAACGGTCGGATCAAAAGTTATGACCCTTTCGAAACGGTACTCTGGTATGGAGCGACGAGACCACCGCCTCACCGAGGAGCGATTCCACATCTACTCGAAAGAAAACACCATCCGGAAACTCCTGTGAAAATTTGAGGGAGATCCAACGGTCGGATCAAAAGTTATGACCCTTTCGAACCGGTACTCTAGTATGGAGCGACGAGACCACCGCCTCACCGAGGAGGGATGCCACATCTACTCCAAGGAAAACAGCGTCCGGAAACTCTCGTGAAAATTTGAGGGACATCCAACGGTCGGATCAAAAGTTATGGCACTTTCGAACCGGTAGTCCGGTATGGAGCGACGAGACCACAGCCTCACCGAGGAGCGATGCCACATCTTCACCAAAGAAAACAGCGTCCGGAAACTCCTGTGAAAATTTGAGGGAGATACAACGGTCGGATCAAAGTTATGGCCCTTTCGAATCGGTACTCTGGTATGGAGCGACGAGACCACCGCCTCACCGAGGAGCGATGCCACATCTACTCCAAGGAAAACAGTCCGGAAACTCCTCGTGAAAATTTGAGGGAGATCCAACGGTCGGATCAAAAGTTATGGATCTTTCGAACCGGTACTGCGGTTGGGAGCGACAAGACCACCGCCTCACCGAGGAGCGATTCCACATCTACTCCAAAGGAAAACACCATCCGGAAACTCCCGTGAAAATTTGAGGGAGATCCAACGAGCGGATCAAAAGTTATGACCCTTTCGAACCGGTACTCCGGTATGGAGCGACGAGACCACCGCCTCACCGAGGAGCGATTCCACATCTACTCCAAGGAAAACACCATCCGGAAACTCCCGTGAAAATTTGAGGGAGATCCAACGGTCGGATCAAAAGTTATGACCCTTTCGAACCGGTACTCTAGTATGGAGCGACGAGACCACCGCCTCACCGAGGAGGGATGCCACATCTACTCCAAGGAAAACAGCATCCGAAACTCCCGTGAAAATTTGAGGGAGATCCAACGGTCGGATCAAAAGTTATGGCACTTTCGAACCGGTAGTCTGGGTATGGAGCGACGAGACCACCGCCTCACCGAGGAGCGATGCCACATCTTCACCAAGGAAAACAAAGTCCGGAAACTCCCCGTGAAAATTTGAGGGAGATCCAACGGTCGGATCAAAAGTTATGGCCCTTTCGAATCGGTACTGGGTATGGAGCGACGAGACCACCGCCTCACCGAGGAGCGATGCCACATCTACTCCAAGGAAAACAACGTCCGAAACTCCCGTGAAAATTTGAGGGAGATCCAACGGTCGGATCAAAAGTTATGGATCTTTCGAACCGGTACTGGGTTGGGAGCGACAAGACCACCGCCTCACCGAGGAGCGATTCCACATCTACTCCAAAGGAAAACACCATCCGGAAACTCCCGTGAAAATTTGAGGGAGATCCAACGGTCGGATCAAAAGTTATGACCCTTTCGAACCGGTACTCTAGTATGGAGCGACGAGACCACCGCCTCACCGAGGAGCGATGCCACATCTACTCCAAGGAAAACAAATCCGGAAACTCCCGTGAAAATTTGAGGGAGATCCAACGGTCGGATCAAAAGTTATGGATCTTTCGAACCGGTACTCCGGTTGGGAGCGACGAGACCACCGCCCACCGAGGAGCGCTTCCACATCTACTCCAAGAAAAATGCCATCCGGAAACTCCTGTGAAAATTTGAGGGAGATCCAACGGTCGGATCAAAAGTTATGACCCTTTCGAAACGGTACTCGGTATGGAGCGACGAGACCACCGCCTCACCGAGGAGCGATTCCACATCTACTCCAAAGAAAACACCATCCGGAAACTCCCGTGAAAATTTGAGGGAGATCCAACGGTCGGATCAAAAGTTATGGCACTTTCGAACCGGTACTCGGGTATGGAGCGACGAGACCACCGCCTCACCGAGGAGCGATGCCACATCTTCTCCAAGGAAAACAACGTCCGGAAACTCCCGTGAAAATTTGAGGGAGATCCAACGGTCGGATCAAAAGTTATGGCCCTTTCGAACCGGTACTCTGGTATGGAGCGACGAGACCACCGCCTCACCGAGGAGCGATGCCACATCTACTCCAAGGAAAACAGCGTCCGGAAACTCCTATGAAAATTTGAGGGACATCCAACTGTCGGATCAAAAGTTATGGCCTTTTCGAACCGGTACTGCGGTTGGGAGCGACGAGACCACCGCCTCACCGAGGAGCGATTCCACATCTACTCCAAGGAAAACGCCATCCGAAAACTCCTGTGAAAATTTGAGGGAGATCCAACGGTCGGATCAAAAGTTATGACCCTTTCGAACCGGTACTGGGTATGGAGCGACGAGACCACCGCCTCACCGAGGAGCGATTCCACATCTACTCCAAGGAAAACACCATCCGGAAACTCCCGTGAAAATTTGAGGGAGATCCAACGGTCGGATCAAAAGTTATGGCACTTTCAAAGCGGTACTCTGGTATGGAGCGACGAGACCACCGCCTCACCGAGGAGCGATTCCACATCTACTCCAAGGAAAACACCATCCGGAAACTCCCGTGAAAATTTGAGGGAGATCCAACGGTCGGATCAAAAGTTATGACCCTTTCGAACCGGTACTCTAGTATGGAGCGACGAGACCACCGCCTCACCGAGGAGCGATGCCACATCTACTCCAAGGAAAACAGCATCCGGAAACTCCTGTGAAAATTTGAGGGAGATCCAACGGTCGGATCAAAAGTTATGGCACTTTCGAACCGAGTCCGGTATGGAGCGACGAGACCACCGCCTCACCGAGGAGCGATGCCACATCTTCTCCAAGGAAAACAAATCCGGAAACTCCCGTGAAAATTTGAGGGAGATCCAACGGTCGGATCAAAGTTATGGCCCTTTCGAACCGGTACTGCGGTATGGAGCGACGAGACCACCGCCTCACCGAGGAGCGATGCCACATCTACTCCAAGGAAAACAGGCCCGCAAACTCCTATGAAAATTTGAGGGACATCCAACTGTCGGATCAAAAGTTATGGCCTTTTCGAACCGGTACTGCGGTTGGGAGCGACGAGACCACCGCCTCACCGAGGAGCGATTCCACATCTACTCCAAGGAAAACGCCATCCGGAAACTCCTGTGAAAATTTGAGGGAGATCCAACGGTCGGATCAAAAGTTATGACCCTTTCGAACCGGTACTGGGTATGGAGCGACGAGACCACCGCCTCACCGAGGAGCGATTCCACATCTACTCCAAGGAAAACACCATCCGGAAACTCTCGTGAAAATTTGAGGGAGATCCAACGGTCGGATCAAAAGTTATGACCCTTTCGAACCGGTAATCTGGTATGGAGCGACGAGACCACCGCCTCACCGAGGAGCGATGCCACATCAACTCCAAGGAAAACAGCGTCCGGAAACTCTTCGTGAAAATTCGAGGGAGATCCAACGGTCGGATCAAAAGTTATGGATCTTTCGAACCGGTACTCTGGTTGGGAGCGACGAGACCACCGCCTCACCGAGGAGCGCTTCCACATCTACTCCAAGAAAAATGCCATCCGGAAACTCCCGTGAAAATTTGAGGGAGATCCAACGGTCGGATCAAAAGTTATGGCCCTTTCGAACCGGTACTCGGTATGGAGCGACGAGACCACCGCCTCACCGAGGAGCGATTCCACATCTACTCCAAGGAAAACACCATCCGGAAACTCCCGTGAAAATTTGAGGGAGATCCAACGGTCGGATCAAAAGTTATGGCACTTTCGAACCGGTACTGCATGGAGCGACGAGACCACCGCCTCACCGAGGAGCGATGCCACATCTACTCCAAGGAAAACAAAGATCCGGAAACTCCCGTGAAAATTTGAGGGAGATCCAACGGTCGGATCAAAAGTTATGGCCCTTTCGAACCGGTACTCGGGTATGGAGCGACGAGACCACCGCCTCACCGAGGAGCGATGCCACATCTACTCCAAGGAAAACAACAGTCCGGAAACTCCTATGAAAATTTGAGGGACATCCAACGGCCGGATCAAAAGTTATGGCCTTTTCGAACCGGTACTCTGGTTGGGAGCGACGAGACCACCGCCTCACCGAGGAGCGATTCCACATCTACTCCAAGGAAAACGCCATCCGAAAACTCCTGTGAAAATTTAAGGGAGATCCAACGGTCGGATCAAAAGTTATGACCCTTTCGAACCGGTACTCTGGTTGGGAGCGACGAGACCACCGCCTCACCGAGGAGCGATTCCACATCTACTCCAAAGAAAACACCATCCGGAAACTCCTGTGAAAATTTGAGGGAGATCCAACGGTCGGATCAAAAGTTATGGCCCTTTCGAACCGGTACTCTAGTATGGAGCGACGAGACCACCGCCTCACCGAGGAGCGATGCCACATCTACTCCAAGGAAAACAGCATCCGGAAACTCCCGTGAAAATTTGAGGGAGATCCAACGGTCGGATCAAAAGTTATGGATCTTTCGAACCGGTACTCCGGTTTGGAGCGACGAGACCACCGCCTCACCGAGGAGCGATTCCACATCTAGTCCAAGGAAAACGCCATCCGGAAACTCCCGTGAAAATTTGAGGGAGATCCAACGGCCGGATCAAAAGTTATGGCCCTTTCGAACCGGTACGGGTATGGAGCGACGAGACCACCGCCTCACCGAGGAGCGATTCCACATCTACTCCAAAGAAAACACCACCCGAAAACTCTTGTGAAAATGTGAGGGAGATCCAACGGTCGGATCAAAAGTTATGGCCCTTTCGAACCGGTACTCTCGTATGGAGCGACGAGACCACCGCCTCACCGAGGAGCGATGCCACATCTACTCCAAGGAAAACAGCGTCCGAAACTCTCGTGAAAATTTGAGGGAGATCCAACGGTCGGATCAAAAGTTATGGCACTTTCGAACCGGTAGTCTGGTATGGAGCGACGAGACCACCGCCTCACCGAGGAGCGATGCCACATCTACTCCAAGGAAAACAACATCCGGAAACTCTCGTGAAAATTTGAGGGAGATCCAACGTACGGATCAAAAGTTATGGCCCTTTCGAACCGGTACTCGGTATGGAGCGACGAGACCACCGCCTCACCGAGGAGCGATGCCACATCTACTCCAAGGAAAACAAAGTCCGGAAACTCCTATGAAAATTTGAGGGACATCCAACGTCGGATCAAAAGTTATGGCCTTTTCGAACCGGTACTCGGTTGGGAGCGACGAGACCACCGCCTCACCGAGGAGCGATTCCACATCTACTCCAAGGAAAACGCCATCCGAAAACTCCTGTGAAAATTTAAGGGAGATCCAACGGTCGGATCAAAAGTTATGACCCTTTCGAACCGGTACTAGGTTGGAGCGACGAGACCACCGCCTCACCGAGGAGCGATTCCACATCTACTCCAAGGAAAACACCATCCGGAAACTCCCGTGAAAATTTGAGGGAGATCCAACGGTCGGATCAAAAGTTATGACCCTTTCGAACCGGTACTCTAGTATGGAGCGACGAGACCACCGCCTCACCGAAGGAGCGATGCCACATCTACTCCAAGGAAAACAAATGGTCCGGAAACTCCCGTGAAAATTTGAGGGAGATCCAACGGTCGGATCAAAAGTTATGGATCTTTCGAACCGGTACTCTGGTTGGGAGCGACGAGAACACCGCCTCACCGAGGAGCGATTCCACATCTAGTCCAAGAAAAACGCCATCCGGAAACTCCTGTGAAAATTTGAGGGAGATCCAACGGTCGGATCAAAAGTTATGACCCTTTCGAACCGGTACTGGGTATGGAGCGACGAGACCACCGCCTCACCGAGGAGCGATTCCACATCTACTCCAAAGAAAACACCATCCGGAAACTCCCGTGAAAATTTGAGGGAGATCCAACGGTCGGATCAAAAGTTATGGGCCTTTTCGAACCGGTACTCTAGTATGGAGCGACGAGACCACCGCCTCACCGAGGAGCGATGCCACATCTACTCCAAGGAAAACAGCGTCCGGAAACTCCTCGTGAAAATTTGAGGGAGATCCAACGGTCGGATCAAAAGTTATGGCACTTTCGAACTGGTACTCTGGCATGGAGCGACGAGACCACCGCCTCACCGAGGAGCGATTCCACATCTACTCCAAAGAAAACACCACCCGAAAACTCTTGTGAAAATGTGAGGGAGATCCAACGGTCGGATCAAAAGTTATGACCCTTTCGAACCGGTACTCTAGTATGGAGCGACGAGACCACCGCCTCACTGAAGATCGATGCCACATCTACTCCAAGGAAAACAGCCGTCCGAAACTCCTCGTGAAAATTTGAGGGAGATCCAACGGTCGGATCAAAAGTTATGGCCCTTTCGAACCGGTACTCTGGTATGGAGCGACGAGACCACCGCCTCACCGAGGAGCGATGCCACATCTACTCCAAGGAAAACAAGGTCCGGAACTCCTATGAAAATTTGAGGGACATCCAACGGTCGGATCAAAAGTTATGGCCTTTTCGAACCGGTACTCGGGTTTGAAGCGACGAGACCACCGCCTCACCGAGGAGCGATTCCACATCTACTCCAAGGAAAACGCCATCCGAAAACTCCTGTGAAAATTTGAGGGAGATCCAACGGTCGGATCAAAAGTTATGACCCTTTCGAAACCGGTACTCTGGTATGGAGCGACGAGACCACCGCCTCACCGAGGAGCGATTCCACATCTACTCCAAAGAAAACACCATCCGGAAACTCCTGTGAAAATTTGAGGGAGATCCAACGGTCGGATCAAAAGTTATGGCACTTTCGAACCGGTAGTCTGGTATGGAGCGACGAGACCACCGCCTCACCGAGGAGCGATTCCACATCTACTCCAAAGAAAACACCATCCGAAACTCCCGTGAAAATTTGAGGGAGATCCAACGGTCGGATCAAAAGTTATGACCCTTTCGAACCGGTACTCTAGTATGGAGCGACGAGACCACCGCCTCACCGAAGAGCGATGCCACATCTACTCCAAGGAAAACAACGTCCGAAACTCCCGTGAAAATTTGAGGGAGATCCAACGGTCGGATCAAAAGTTATGGCACTTTCGAACCGGTAATCCGGTATGGAGCGACGAGACCACCGCCTCACCGAGGAGCGATGCCACATCTTCTCCAAGGAAAACACCATCCGAAACTCCCGTGAAAATTTGAGGGAGATCCAACGGTCGGATCAAAAGTTATGGCCCTTTCGAACCGGTACTTCGGGTATGGAGCGACGAGACCACCGCCTCACCGAGGAGCGATGCCACATCTACTCCAAGGAAAACAAGCGTCCGCAAACTCCTATGAAAATTTGAGGGACATCCAACGGTCGGATCAAAAGTTATGGCCTTTTCGAACCGGTACTCTGGTTGGGAGCGACGAGACCACCGCCTCACCGAGGAGCGATTCCACATCTACTCCAAGGAAAACGCCATCCGGAAACTCCTGTGAAAATTTGAGGGAGATCCAACGGTCGGATCAAAAGTTATGACCCTTTCGAACCGGACTCGGTTGGGAGCGACAAGACCACCGCCCACCGAGGAGCGATTCGACATCTACTCCAAGGAAAGAAAACACCATCCGGAAACTCCCGTGAAAATTTGAGGGAGATCCAACGGTCGGATCAAAAGTTATGACCCTTTCGAACCGGTACTCTAGTATGGAGCGACGAGACCACCGCCACCGAGGAGCGATGCCACATCAACTCCAAGGAAAACAACTGTCCGGAAACTCCTGTGAAAATTTGAGGGAGATCCAACGGTCGGATCAAAAGTTATGGATCTTTCGAACCGGTACTCTGGTTGGGAGCGACGAGACCACCGCCTCACCGAGGAGCGCTTCCACATCTACTCCAAGAAAAATGCCATCCGGAAACTCCTGTGAAAATTTGAGGGAGATCCAACGGTCGGATCAAAAGTTATGACCCTTTCGAACCGGTACTCTGGTATGGAGCGACGAGACCACCGCCTCACCGAGGAGCGATTCCACATCTACTCCAAGGAAAACACCATCCGGAAACTCCTGTGAAAATTTGAGGGAGATCCAACGGTCGGATCAAAAGTTATGGCACTTTCGAACCGGTAGTCTGGTATGGAGCGACGAGACCACCGCCTCACCGAGGAGCGATGCCACATCTTCTCCAAGGAAAACAGCGTCCGGAAACTCCTGTGAAAATTTGAGGGAGATCCAACGGTCGGATCAAAGTTATGGCCCTTTCGAATCGGTACTGCAGGTATGGAGCGACGAGACCACCGCCTCACCGAGGAGCGATGCCACATCTACTCCAAGGAAAACAACTATCCGGAAACTCCTATGAAAATTTGAGGGACATCCAACTGTCGGATCAAAAGTTATGGCCTTTTCGAACCGGTACTCTGTTATGGAGCGACGAGCCCACCGCCTCACCGAGGAGCGATTCCACATCTACTCCAAGGAAAACGCCATCCGAAAACTTCTGTGAAAATTTAAGGGAGATCCAACGGTCGGATCAAAAGTTATGACCCTTTCGAACCGGTACTGGGTTGGGAGCGACAAGACCACCGCCTCACCGAGGAGCGATTCCACATCTACTCGAAGGAAAACACCATCCGGAAACTCCCGTGAAAATTTGAGGGAGATCCAACGGTCGGATCAAAAGTTATGACCCTTTCGAACCGGTACTCTAGTATGGAGCGACGAGACCACCGCCTCACCGAGGAGCGATGCCACATCTACTCCAAGGAAAACAGCGTCCGGAAACTCCTGTGAAAATTTGAGGGAGATCCAACGGTCGGATCAAAAGTTATGGATCTTTCGAACCGGTACTGCGGTATGGGAGCGACGAGACCACCGCCTCACCGAGGAGCGATTCCACATCTAGTCCAAGAAAAACGCCATCCGGAAACTCCTGTGAAAATTTGAGGGAGATCCAACGGTCGGATCAAAAGTTATGACCCTTCCGAAACGGTACTGCTATGGAGCGACGAGACCACCGCCTCACCGAGGAGCGATTCCACATCTACTCCAAGGAAAACACCATCCGGAAACTCCCGTGAAAATTTGAGGGAGATCCAACGGTCGGATCAAAAGTTATGACCCTTTCGAACCGGTACTCTAGTATGGAGCGACGAGACCACCGCCTCACCGAGGAGCGATGCCACATCTACTCCAAGGAAAACAGCGTCCGGAAACTCCTGTGAAAATTTGAGGGAGATCCAACGGTCGGATCAAAAGTTATGGCACTTTCGAACCGGTAGTCTGGTATGGAGCGACGAGACCACCGCCTCACCGAGGAGCGATGCCACATCTTCTCCAAGGAAAACAGCGTCCCGGAAACTCCCGTGAAAATTTGAGGGAGATCCAACGGTCGGATCAAAGTTATGGCCCTTTCGAACCGGTACCGGGTATGGAGCGACGAGACCACCGCCCACCGAGGAGCGATGCCACATCTACTCCAAGGAAAACAGCGTCCGGAAACTCCTATGAAAATTTGAGGGACATCCAACGGTCGGATCAAAAGTTATGGCCTTTTCGAACCGGTACTCTGGTTGGGAGCGACGAGACCACCGCCTCACCGAGGAGCGATTCCACATCTACTCCAAGGAAAACGCCATCCGAAAACTCCTGTGAAAATTTGAGGGAGATCCAACGGTCGGATCAAAAGTTATGACCCTTTCGAACCGGTACTCTGGTTGGGAGCGACAAGACCACCGCCTCACCGAGGAGCGATTCCACATCTACTCCAAGGAAAACACCATCCGGAAACTCCTGTGAAAATTTGATGGAGATCCAACGCTCGGATCAAAAGTTATGACCCTTTCGAACCGGTACTCTAGTATGGAGCGACGAGACCACCGCCTCACCGAAGAGGGATGCCACATCTACTCCAAGGAAAACAACGTCCGGAAACTCCTCGTGAAAATTTGAGGGAGATCCAACGGTCGGATCAAAAGTTATGGATCTTTCGAACCGGTACTCTGGTTGGGAGCGACGAGACCACCGCCTCACCGAGGAGCGATTCCACATCTACTCCAAGAAAAACGCCATCCGGAAACTCCCGTGAAAATTTGAGGGAGATCCAACGGTCGGATCAAAAGTTATGACCCTTTCGAACCGGTACTGCGGTATGGAGCGACGAGACCACCGCCTCACCGAGGAGCGATTCCACATCTACTCGAAAGAAAACACCATCCGGAAACTCCTGTGAAAATTTGAGGGAGATCCAACGGTCGGATCAAAAGTTATGACCCTTTGGAACCGGTACTCTAGTATGGAGCGACGAGACCACCGCCTCACTGAAGAGCGATGCCACATCTACTCCAAGGAAAACAGCGTCCGGAAACTCCTCGTGAAAATTTGAGGGAGATCCAACGGTCGGATCAAAAGTTATGGCACTTTCGAACCGGTAGTCCGGTATGGAGCGACGAGACCACCGCCTCACCGAGGAGCGATGCCACATCTACTCCAAGGAAAACAACTATCCGGAAACTCCCGTGAAAATTTGAGGGAGATCCAACTGTCGGATCAAAGTTATGGCCCTTTCGAACCGGTACTCTCGGTATGGAGCGACGAGACCACCGCCCACCGAGGAGCGATGCCACATCTACTCCAAGGAAAACAAATCCGGAAACTCCTATGAAAATTTGAGGGACATCCAACTGTCGATCAAAAGTTATGGCCTTTTCGAACCGGTACTCGGTTGGGAGCGACGAGACCACCGCCTCACCGAGGAGCGATTCCACATCTACTCCAAGGAAAACGCCATCCGGAAACTCCTGTGAAAATTTGAGGGAGATCCAAAGGTCGGATCAAAAGTTATGACCCTTTCGAAACGGTACTGGGTATGGAGCGACGAGACCACCGCCTCACCGAGGAGCGAATCCACATCTACTCCAAGGAAAACACCATCCGGAAACTCCTATGAAAATTTGAGGGACATCCAACGGTCGGATCAAAAGTTATGGCCTTTTCGAACCGGTACTCTGGTTGGGAGCGACGAGACCACCGCCCACCGAGGAGCGATTCCACATCTACTTCCAAGGAAAACGCCATCCGAAACTCCCGTGAAAATTTGAGGGAGATCCAACGGTCGGATCAAAAGTTATGACCCTTTCGAACCGGTACTCTAGTATGGAGCGACGAGACCACCGCCTCACCGAGGAGCGATGCCACATCTACTCCAAGGAAAACAACATCCGGAAACTCTCGTGAAAATTTGAGGGAGATCCAACGGTCGGATCAAAAGTTATGGCCTTTTCGAACCGGTACTCCGGTATGGAGCGACGAGACCACCGCCCCACCGAGGAGCGATGCCACATCTACTCCAAGGAAAACAACTGCCGGGAAACTCTTCGTGAAAATTTGAGGGAGATCCAACGGTCGGATCAAAAGTTATGGCACTTTCGAACCGGTAGTCTAGTATGGAGCGACGAGACCACCGCCTCACCGAGGAGCGATGCCACATCTACTCCAAGGAAAACAGCTTCCGAAACTCCTGTGAAAATTTGAGGGAAATCCAACTGTCGGATCAAAGTTATGGCCATTTCGAACCGGTACTCTAGTATGGAGCGACGAGACCACCGCCTCATCGAGGAGCGATGCCACATCTACTCCAAGGAAAACAGCCATCCGAAACTCCTATGAAAATTTGAGGGACATCCAACTGTCGGATCAAAAGTTATGGCCTTTTCGAACCGGTACTCTGGTTGGGAGCGACGAGACCACCGCCTCACCGAGGAGCGATTCCACATCTACTCCAAGGAAAACGCCATCCGGAAACTCCTGTGAACATTTGAGGGAGATCCAACGGTCGGATCAAAAGTTATGACCCTTTCGAACCGGTACTCTAGTATGGAGCGACGAGACCACCGCCTCACCGAAGAGCGATGCCACATCTACTCCAAGGAAAACAGCCGTCCGGAAACTCCCGTGAAAAGTTGAGGGAGATCCAACGGTCGGATCAAAAGTTATGGCACTTTCGAACCGGTACTCGGGTATGGAGCGACGAGACCACCGCCTCACCGAGGAGCGATGCCACATCTACTCCAAGGAAAACAACGTCCGGAAACTCCCGTGAAAATTTGAGGGAGATCCAACGGTCGGATCAAAAGTTATAGCTTTTTCGAACCGGTAGATCCGGTATGGAGCGACGAGACCACCGCCTCACCGAGGAGCGATGCCACATCTTCTCCAAGGAAAACAACGTCCGGAAACTCCCGTGAAAATTTGAGGGAGATCCAACGGTCGGATCAAAGTTATGGCCCTTTCGAACCGGTACTGCGGTATGGAGCGACGAGACCACCGCTCACCGAGGAGCGATGCCACATCTACTCCAAGGAAAACAAATGTCCGGAAACTCCTATGAAAATTTGAGGGACATCCAACGTCGGATCAAAAGTTATGGCCTTTTCGAACCGGTACTCGGTTGGGAGCGACGAGACCACCGCCCACCGAGGAGCGATTCCACATCTACTCCAAGGAAAACGCCATCCGGAAACTCCCGTGAAAATTTGAGGGAGATCCAACGGTCGGATCAAAAGTTATGACCCTTTCGAAACCGGTACTCGGGTATGGAGCGACGAGACCACCGCCCACCGAGGAGCAAATCCACATCTACTCCAAAGAAAACACCATCCGGAAACTCTCGTGAAAATTTGAGGGAGATCCAACGGTCGGATCAAAAGTTATGACCCTTTCGAACCGGTACTCTAGTATGGAGCGACGAGACCACCGCCTCACCGAGGAGCGATGCCACATCTACTCCAAGGAAAACAGCGTCCGGGAAACTCCTTGTGAAAATTTGAGGGAGATCCAACGGTCGGATCAAAAGTTATAGCTTTTCGAACCGGTACTCGGTATGGAGCGACGAGACCACCGCCTCACCGAGGAGCGATGCCATATCTACTCCAAGGAAAACAACTGTCCGGAAACTCTCGTGAAAATTTGAGGGACATCCAACGGTCGGATCAAAAGTTATGCACTTTTCGAACCGGTAATCCGGTTGGAGCGACGAGACCACCGCCTCACCGAGGAGCGATTACACATCTACTCCAAGGAAAACCATCCGGAAACTCGTGTGAAAATTTGAGGGAGATCCAACGGTCGGAGCAAAAGTTATAGCCTTTTCGAACCGGTACTCTGGTATGGAGAGACAAGACCACAGCCTCACCGAGGAGCGAAGCCATATTTACTCCAAGGAAAACAGCATCCGGAAACTCGTGTGAAAATTTGAGGGAGATCCAACGATCGGATCAAAAGTTATACCTTTTTCGAACCGGTACTCGGGTATGGAGCGACGACACTACCGCCTCACCGAGGAGCGATTCCACATCTACTCCAAGGAAATCGACATCCGGAAACTCCTGTGAAAATTTGAGAGAGATCCAATCGTCGGATCCAAAGTTAAGGCGCTTTCGAACCGGTACTCTGGTTTGGAGCGACGAGACCACAGCCTCACCGAGGAGCGCGGCCACATCAACTTCACGAAAAACGTCCGGAAACTCCTATGAAAATTTGAGGGACATCCAACGGTCGGATCAAAAGTTATAGCCTTTTCGAAGCGGTACTCTGGTATGGAGCGACGAGAGCACCGCCTCACCGAGGAGCGATGCCACATCTACTCCAAGGAAAACAGTGTCCGGAAACTCCAATGAAAATTTAAGGGAGATCCAACGGTCGGATCAAAGTTATGGCCCTTTCAAATCGGTACTCTGGTATGGAGCGACGAGACCACCGCCTCACCGATGAGCTATGCCACATCTACTACAAGGAAAACATCCCTCCGGAAACTCCTCGAAAATTTGAGGGAGATCCAACGGTCGGATCAAAAGTTATGGCCTTTTCGAACCGGTACTGGTTGGGAGCGACGAGACCACCTCCCACCGAGGGCGATTCCACATCTACTCCAAGGAAAACGCCATCCGGAAACTCCCGTGAAAATTTGAGGGAGATCCAACGGTCGGATCAAAAGTTATGACCCTTTCGAAACCGGTACTGCGGTATGGAGCGACAAGACCACCGCCTCACCGAGGAGCGATTCCACATCTACTCCAAGGAAAACACCATCCGGAAACTCCTGTGAAAATTTGAGGGAGATCCAACGGTCGGATCAAAGTTATGGCCCTTTCGAATCGGTACTCGGTATGGAGCGACGAGACCACCGCCTCACCGAGGAGCGATGCCACATCTACTCCAAGGAAAACAGCGTCCGGAAACTCCTGTGAAAATTTGAGGGACATCCAACGGTCGGATCAAAAGTTATGCACTTTTCGAACCGGTAATCCGGTTTGGAGCGACGAGACCACCGCCTCACCGAGGAGCGATTACACATCTACTCCAAGGAAAACCATCCGGAAACTCGTGTGAAAATTTGAGGGAGATCCAACGGTCGGAGCAAAAGTTATAGCCTTTTCGAACCGGTACTCGGGATGGAGCGACTAGACCACCGCCTCACCGAGGAGCGAAGCCACATTTACTCCAAGGAAAACAGCGTCCGGAAACTCGTGTGAAAATTTGAGGGAGATCCAACAGTCGGATCAAAAGTTGTAGCTTTTTCGAACCGGTACTCTGGTATGGAGCGACGACACTACCGCCTCACCGAGGAGCGATTCCACATCTACTCCAAGGAAATCGACATCCGGAAACTCCTGTGAAAATTTGAGAGAGATCCAATGGTCGGATCCAAAGTTAAGGCCCTTTCGAACCGGTACTCTGGTTTGGAGCGACGAGACCACCGCCTCACCGAGGAGCGCTGCCACATCAACTTCACGAAAAACAGCGTCCGGAAACTCCTATGAAAATTTGAGGGACATCCAACGGTCGGATCAAAAGTTATAGCCTTTTCGAAGCGGTACTCTGGTATGGAGCGACGAGATCACCGCCTCACCGAGGAGCGATGCCACATCTACTCCAAGGAAAACAGTGTCCGGAAACTCCTGTGAAAATTTGAGGGAGATCCAACGGTCGGATCAAAGTTATGGCCCTTTCAAATCGGTACTCTGGTATGGAGCGACGAGACCACCGCCTCACCGAGGAGCTAGGCCACATCTACTCCAAGGAAAACAAGGTCCCGGAAACTCTTGTGAAAATTTGAGGGACATCTAACGGTCGGATCAAAAGTTATAGCCTTTTCGAACCGGTATTTAGTATGGAGCGACGAGACCACCGCCTCACCGAGGAGCGATGCCACATCTACTCCAAGGAAAACAGCGTCCGAAAACTCCTGGGAAAATTTGAGGGAGATCCAACGGTCGGATCAAAAGTTATGACCCTTTCGAACCGGTAAGTCTAGTATGGAGCGACGAGACCACCGCCTCACCGAGGAGCGATGCCACATCTACTCCAAGGAAAACAGCGTCTGGAAACTCTTGTGATAATTTGAGGGAGATGCAATGGTCGGATCAAAGTTATGGTCCTTTCGAACCGGGATACTCGGTATGGAGCGACGAGACCACCGCCTCCGAGAGAGCGATGCCACATCTACTCTAAGGAAAACACTGTCCTAGGAAACTCCCTGTGAAAATTTGAGGGAGATCCAACGGTCGGATCAAAAGTTATGACCCTTTCGAACCGGTAATCTGGTATGGAGCGACGAGACCACCGCCTCACCGAGGAGCGATGCCACATCTACTCCAAGGAAAACAGCGTCCGGAAACTCTTGTGAAAATTTGAGGGAGATGCAATGGTCGGATCAAAGTTATGGTCCTTTCGAACCGGTACTCTGGTATGGAGCGACGAGACCACCGCCTCACCGAGGAGCGATGCCACATCTACTCCAAGGAAAACGGCGTCCGGAAACTCCCGTGAAAATTTGAGGGAGATCCAACGGTCGGATCAAAAGTTATGGCCTTTTCGAACCGGTACTCTGGTATGGAGAGACTAGACCACAGCCTCACCGAGGAGCGAAGCCACATTTACTCCAAGGAAAACAGCGTCCGGAAACTCGTGTGAAAATTTGAGGGAGATCCAACGGTCGGATCAAAAGTTATGCCCCTTTCGAACCGGTAATCTAGTATGGAGCGACGAGACCACCGCCTCACCGAGGAGCGATGCCACATCTACTCCAAGGAAAACAAAGTCCGGAAACTCTTGTGAAAATTTGAGGGAGATGCAATGGTCGGATCAAAGTTATGGTCCTTTCGAACCGGTACTCTGGTATGGAGCGACGAGACCACCGCCTCACTGAAGAGCGATGCCACATCTACTCCAAGGAAATCGCCATCCGGAAACTCCTGTGAAAATTTGAGGGAGATCCAACCGTCGGATCAAAAGTAATAGCATTTTCGAACCTGAGACTCTCGGTATGGAGCGACGAGACCACCTCCTCACCGAGGAGCGATGCACATCTACTCCAAGGAAAACAGTGTCCGGAAACTCCTGTGAAAATTTGAGGGAGATCCAACGGTCGGATCAAAAGTTATGACCCTTTCGAACCGGTAATCTAGTATGGAGCGACGAGACCACCGCTCACCGA
>JAGMVL010002355.1:0-96663 GCA_019202695.1 Populus x sibirica | reverse complement strand
TGTGAAAATTTGAAGGAGATCCAACTGTCGGATCAAAAGTTATGGCCTTTTCGAAGCGGTACTCTAGTATGGAGCGACGAGACTACCGCCTCACCGAGGAGCGATGCCATATCTATTACAAGGAAAACAACGATCCGGAAACTCTTGTGAAAATTTGAGAGATCCAACGGTCGGATCAAAAGTTATGACCCTTTCGAACCGGTACTCTGGTATGGAGCGTCGAGACCACCGCCTCACCGAGGAGCGATGCTACATGTACTCCGAGGAAAACAGCGTCCGCAAACTCCTGTGAAAATTTGAGGGACATCCAACGGTCGGATCAAAAGTTATGGCCTTTTCGAACCTGTACTCTGGTTTTGAGCGAAGAGACCACCGCCTCACCGAGGATCGATTCCACATCTACTGCAAGGAAAACACCATCCGGAAACTCCTGTGAAAATTTGAGGGGCATCCAATGGTCGGATCAAAAGTTATGACCCTTTCGAACCGATACTCTGGTATGGAGCGACGAGACCACCGCCTCACCGAGGAGCGATGCCACATCTACTCCAAGGAAAACAGCGTCCAAAAACTCCTGTGAAAATTTGAGGGAGATCCAACGGTCGGATCAAAAGTTATAGCCTTTTCGAATCGGTACTCTGATCTGGAGCGACGCCACATCAACTCCAAGGAAAACACCATCCGAAAACTCCTGTGAAAATTTGATGGAAATGCAACGGTCGGATCAAAAGTTATAGCCTTTTCGAACCGATACTCTGATCTGGAGCGACGAGATCTCCGCCTCCCCGAGGAGAGATGCCATATCTAATCCAAGGAAAACAGCGTTCGGAATCTCCTGTGAAAATTTGAAGGAGATCCAAGCGTCAGATCAAAAGTTATGGCCTTTTCGAAGCGCGTACTCTGATTTGGAGCGACGAGACCTCCGCCTCACCGAGGAGCGATGCCACATTTAATTCATGAAAAATAGCGTCCGGAAACTCCTGTGAAAATTTAAGGGAGATCCAACGGTCGCATCAAAAGTTATAGCCCTTTCGAACCTGTACTATGGTCTGGAACGACGAGACGTCCGCCTCACCGAGGAGCGATGCCACATCAACTTCCCGAAAAAAACCGCCTGGAAACTCCTATGAAAATTTGAGGGAGATCCAACGGTCGGATCCAAAGTTATGGCCCTTTTGAAGAGGTACTCTAGTATGGAGCGACGAGATTACCGCCTCACCGAGGAGCGGTTCCACATCTACTCCAAGGAAAACACCCTCCGGAAACTCCTGTGAAAATTTGAGGGAGATCCAACGGTCGGATCAAAAGTTATGGCCTTTTCGAACCGGTACTCTGATCTGGAGCGACGAGATCTCCGCCTCCCCGAGGAGCGATGCCATATCTAATCCAAGGAAAACAGCGTCCGGAAACTCCTGTGAAAATTTAAGGGAGATCCAACGGTCGGATCAAAAGTTATGGCCCTTTCAAAGCGATACTCTGGTATGGAGCGACGAGACTATCTCCTCACCGTGGAGCGATTCCACATCTACTCCAAGGAAAACACCCCCCGGAAACTCCTGTGAAAATTTGAGGGAGATCCAACGGTCGGATCAAAAGTTATAGCCTTTTCGAACCGGTACTCTGATCCGGAGCGACGAGATCTCCGCATCGCCGAGGAGCGATGCCATATCTAATCCAAGGAAAACAGCGTCCGGAATCTCCTGTGAAAATTTGAGGGAGATCCAACGGTCGGATCAAAAGTTAAGGCCCTTTCAAACCGGTACTCTAGTGTGGAACGACGTGACCTCCGCCTTACCAAGGAGCGATCCCATATCTACTTCACGAAAAAAAGCATCCGAAACTCCTGTGAAAATTTGAGGGAGATCCAACGGTCGGATCAAACGTTATGGCCCTTTCGAACCGGAACTCTAGTTTGGAGCGACGAGACCTCCGCCTCATCGAGAAGCGATTGCACATATACTCTAAGGAATACAACGTCCTAAAATTCGTGTGAAAATTTTAGGGTGCTTCAACGGTCGGATCAAAAGTCATGGCCTTTTCGAACAGGTACTCTCGTATGGAGCGACGAGACCACCGCCTCACCGTGGAGGGAGTCTACATCTACTCCAAGGAAAACAGCGTCCGGAAGCTCCTGTGAAAATTTGAGGGAGATCCAACGGTCGGATCAAAAGTTATGGCCCTTTCGAACCGGTACTCTCGTCTGGAGCGACGAGCCTACCGCCTCACCGTGGAGCGATTCCACATGTACTCCAAGGAAAACACCCTCCGGAAACTCCTGTTAAAATTTGAGGGAGATCCAACGGTCGGATCAAAAGTTATGACCCTTTCAAACCGGTACTCTGCTCTGGAACGACGAGACCTCCACCTCACCGAGGAGCGACTCCACATCAACTTCACGAAAAACAGTGTCCGGAAACTCCTGTGAAAATTTGAGGGAGATCCAACGGTGGGATCACAAGTTATGGCCCTTTCGAAGCGGTACTCTGCTATGGAGCAACCAGACTACCGCCTCACCGAGGAGCGATTCCACATCTACTCCAAGGAAAACACCATCCGGAAACTCCTGTGAAAATTTATTGGAGAACCAACGGTCAGATCAAAAGTTATGACCCTTTGAAACCGGTACTCTAGTCTGGAACGACGAGACCTCCGCCTTACCGAGGAGCGATGCCACATCAACTTCACAAAAAACACCGCCCGGAAACTCCTGTGAAAATTTGAGGGAGATCCAACGGTCGGATCAAAAGTTATGACCCTTTCAAACCGGTACTCTGGTCTGGAAGGACGAGACCTCCGCCTCACCGAGGAGCGACTCCACATCAACTTCATGAAAAACAGTGTTCGGAAACTCCTGTGAAAATTTGAGGGAGATCCAACGGTCGGATCAAACGTTATGGCCCTTTCGAAGCGGTACTCTGATATGGAGCGACGAGACTACCTCCTCACCGTGGAGCGATTCCACATCTACTCCAAGGAAAACACCCTCCGGAAACTCCTGTGAAAATTTGAGGGAGATCCAACGGTTGGATCAAAAGTTATAGCGCTTTCGAACCAGTACTCTGGTCTGGAACGACGAGATTTCCGCCTCACCGAGGAGCGATGCCACATCAACTTCACGAAAAACAGCGTCTGAAACGACGAGACATCCGCCACACCGAGGAGCGATGCCACATCTACTCCAAGGATAACAACGTCCGGAAACTCCCGTGAAAATTTAAGGGAGATCCAACGGTCGGATCAAAAGTTATGGACTTTTCAAACCGGTACTCTTGTATGGAGCGACGAGACCTCCGCCTCACTAAGGAGCGATGCCATATCTAATCCAAGAAAAACAGCGTCTGCAAACTCGTGTGAAAATTTGAGGGAGATCCAACGGTCGGATCAAAAGTTAAGGCTCTTTCGAACCGGTACTCTAGTTAGGAACGACGAGACCTCCACCTCACCGAGGAGCGATGCCACATTTAATTCATGAAAAATAGTGTCCGGAAACTCCTGTGAAATTTTGAGGGAGATCCAACGGTCGCATCAAAAGTTATAGCCCTTTCGAACCTGTACTATGGTCTAGAACGACGAGACGTCCGCCTCACCGAGGAGCGATGCCACATCAAATTCCAGAAAAACACCGCCCGGAAACTCCTGTGAAAATTTGAGGGAGATCCAACGGTCGGATCAAAAGTTATGGCCCTTTCAAATCGGTACTTTGGTATGGAGCGACGAGATTACCGCCTCACCGAGGAGCGGTTCCACATCTACTACAAGGAAAACACCCTGCGGAAACTCCTGTGAAAATTTGAGGGAGATCCAACGGTCGGATCAAAAGTTATGGCCTTTTTGAACCGGTACTCTGATCTGGAGCGACGAGATCTCCGCCTCCCCGAGGAGCGATGCCATATCTAATCCAAGGAAAACAGCGTCCGGAATCTCCTGTGAAAATTTGAGGGAGATCCAAAGGTCGGATCAAAAGTTATGGCCTTTTCGAACCGATACTCGAGATCTGGAGCGACGAGATCTCCGCCTCCCGAGGAGCGATGCCATATCTAATCCAAGGAAAACAGCGTCCGAAACTCCTGTGAAAATTTGAGGGAGATCCAACGGTCGGATCAAAAGTTATAGCCCTTTCGAACCGGTACTCTGGCCTGGAACGACGAGACTACCACCTCACCGTGGGGCGATTCCACATTTACTCCAAGGAAAACACCATCCGGAAACTCCTGTGAAAATTTGAGGGAGATCCAACAGCCTGATCAAAAGTTATGACCCTTTCAAACCGGTACACTAACTGAACGACGAGACCTCCACCTCACCGAGGAGCGAATCCACATCAACTTCAAGGAAAACAACGGTCCGGAAACTCCTGTGAAAATTTGAGGGAGATCCAACGGTCGGATCAAAAGTTATGGCCTTTTCGAACCGGTACTCTGATCTGGAGCGACGAGATCTCCGCCTCCCCGAGGAGCGATGCCATATCTAATCCAAGGAAAACACCCGTCCCGAAACTCCCCGTGAAAATTTGAGGGAGATCCAACGGTCGGATCAAAAGTTATGGCCCTTTCAAACCGGTACTCTAATCTGAAGCGCCGAGATCTCCGCATCCCCGAGGAGCGATGCCATATCTAATCCAAGGAAAACAGCGTCCGAAAACTCCTGTGAAAATTTGAGGGAGATCCAACGGTCGGATCAAAAGTTAAGGCCCTTTCGAACCGGTACTCTAGTGTGGAACGACGTGACCTCCGCCTACCGAGGAGCGATCCCATATCTACTTCACGAAAAAAAGCGTCCGGAAACTCCTGTGAATATTTGAGGGAGATCCAACGGTCGGATCAAAAGTTATGGCTCTTTCGAACCGCTACTCTAGTTAGGAACGACGATACCTCCGCCTCACCGAGGAGCGATGCCACATTTAATTCATGAAAAACAGCGTCCGGAAACTCCTGTGAAAATTTGAGGGAGATCCAACGGTCGCATCAAAAGTTATATCCCTTTCGAACCTGTACTATGGTATGGAACGACGAGACGTTCGCCTCCCGAGGAGCGATGCCACATGAACTTCCAAGGAAAACAATGACCGGAAACTCCCGTGAAAATTTGAGGGAGATCCAACGGTCGGATCAAAAGTTATGGCCCTTTTGAAGAGGTACTGCGTATGGAGCGACGAGACTACCGCATCACCGTGGAGCGATTCCACATCTACTCGAAGGAAAACACCCTCCGGAAACTCCTGTTAAAATTTGAGGGAGATCCAACGGTCGGATCAAAATTTATGACCCTTTCAAACCGGTACTCTAGTCTGGAACGACGAGACCTCCACCTCACCGAGGAGCGACTCCACATCAACTTCACGAAAAACAGTGTCCGGAAACTCCTGTGAAAATTTGAGGGAGATCCAACGGTGGGATCAAAAGTTATGGCCCTTTCGAACCGGTACTCTGATCTGGAGCGACGAGATCTCCGCCTCCCCGAGGAGCGATGCCATATCTAATCCAAGGAAAACAGCGTCCGGAAACTCCTGTGAAAATTTGAGGGAGATCCAACGGTCGGATCAAAAGTTATGGCCCTTTCGAACCGGTACTCTCGTTTGGAGCGACGAGACTACCGCCTCACCGAGGAGCGATACCACATTTACTCCAAAGAAAACACCCTCCGGAAACTCCTGTTAAAATTTGAGGGAGATCCAACGGTCGGATCAAAAGTTATGACCCTTTCAAACCGGTACTCTGGTCTGGAACGACGAGACCTCCGCCTCACCGAGGAGCGACTCCACATCAACTTCACGAAAAACAGTGTCCGAAACTCCTGTGAAAATTTGAGGGAGATCCAACGGTCGGATCACAAGTTATGGCCCTTTCGAAGCGGTACTCTGGTATGGAGCAACCAGACTACCGCCTCACCGAGGAGCGATTCCACATCTACTCCAAGGAAAACACCATCCGGAAACTCCTGTGAAAATTTGTGGGAGATCCAACGGTCGGATCAAAAGTTATGACCCTTTCAAACCGGTACTCTAGTCTGGAACGACGAGACCTCCGCCTTACCGAGGAGCGATGCCACATCAACTTCACGAAAAACACCGCCCGGAAACTCCTGTGAAAATTTGAGGGAGATCCAATGGTCGGATCAAAAGTTATGGCCCTTTTAAATCGGTACTCTGGTATGGAGCGACGAGATTACCGCCTCACCGAGGAGCGATCCACATCTACTCCAAGGAAAACACCCTGCGGAAACTCCTGTGAAAATTTGAGGGAGATCCAACGGTCGCATCAAAAGTTATGGCCTTTTCGAACCGGTACTCTGATCTGGAGCAACGAGATCTCCGCCTCCCCAAGGAGCGATGCCATATCTAATCCAAGGAAAACAACATCCGGAAACTCCTGTGAAAATTTGAGGGAGATCCAACGGTCGGATCAAAAGTTATGGCCCTTTCGAAGCGGTACTCTGGTATGGAGCGACGAGACTACCGCCTCACCGAGGAGCGATTCCACATCTACTCCAAGGAAAACACCCTCCGCAAACTCCTGTGAAAATTTGAGGGAGATCCAACGGTCGGATCAAAAGTTATTGCCCTTTCAAATCGGTACTCTGGTATGGAGCGACGAGATCTCCGCCTCACCGAGGAGCAGTTCCACATGTACTCCAAGGAAAACACCCTGCGAAACTCCTGTGAAAATTTGAGGGAGATCCAACGGTCGGATCAAATGTTATGGCCCTTTCGAACCGGTACTCTGGTATGGAGCGACGAAACCTCCACCTCACCAAGAAGCGATTCCCCATCTACTTCAAGGAAAATAGCGTCATAAAACTCTTGTGAAAATTTGAGGGAGATCCAACGGTCGGATCAAACGTTATGCCCTTTTGAACCGGTACTCTAGTCTGGAGCGATGAGACCTCCGCCTCATCGAGAAGTGATGGCTCATCTACTCTAAGGAATACAGCGTCCTAAAACTCGTGTGAAAATTTTAGGGTGCTTCAACGGTCAGATCCAAAGTTATGGCCCTTTCGAACCGGTACTCTCGTATGGAGCGACGAGACCACCGCTTCACCGTGGAGGGAGTCCACATCTACTCCAAGGAAAACAGTCCGAAGCTCCCGTGAAAATTTGAGGGAGATCCAACTCGGATCAAAAGTTATGGCCCTTTCGAACGGTACTTTAGTCCGGAACGACGAGACCTCTGCCTCACCGAGGAGCGATGCCACATCTACTTCACGACAAAAAGCGTTTGAAAACTCCTGTGAAAATTTGAGGGAGATCTAACAGTAGGATCAAAAGTTATGGCCCTTTCGAACCGGTACTCTAGTTAGGAACGACGAGACCTCCGCCTCACCGAGGAGCGATGCCACATTTAATTCATGAAAAAGAGCGTCCGGAAACTCCTGTAAAAATTTAAGGGAGATCCAACGGTCGCATCAAAAGTTATTGCCCTTTCGAAGCGGTACTCTGGTATGGAGCGACGACACTACCTCCTCACCGTGGAGCGATTCCACATCTACTCCAAGGAAAACACCCTCCGGAAACTCCTGTGAAAATTTGAGGGAGATCCAACGGTCGGATCAAAAATTATAGCCCTTTCGAACCGGTACTATGATCTGGAGCAACGAGATCTCCGCCTCCCCAAGGAGCGATGCCATATCTATTCCAAGAAAAACAGCGTCCGGAATCTCCTGTCAAAATTTGAGGGAGAACCAACTACGGATCAAAAGTTATGGTCTTTCCGAACCGGTACTCTGATTTGAAGCAACGAGACCTCCGCCTTACCGAGGAGCGATTCCACATCTACTCGAAGGAAAACACCCTCCTGAAACTCCTGTGAAAATTTGAGGGAGATCCAACGGTCGGATCAAAAGTTATGGCCCTTTCAAATCGGTACTCTGGCATGGAGCGACGAGATCTCCGCCTCACCGAGGAGCGGTTCCACATCTACTCCTAGGAAAACACCTTGCGAAAACTCCTGTGAAAATTTGAGGGAGATCCAACGGTCGGATCAAAAGTTAAGGCCCTTTCGAACCGGTACTCTGATCTGGAGCGACGAGATCTCCGCCTCCCCGAGGAGCGATGCCATATCTAATCCAAGGAAAACAAGTCCCGAATCTCCCCGTGAAAATTTGAGGGAGGTCCAACTGGTCGGATCAAAAGTTATGGCCCTTTCGAACCGGTACTCTCGTCGGAGCGACGAGACCTCCGCCTCACCGAGGAGCGATGCCATATCTAATCCAAGAAAAATAGCGTCCGCAAACTCCTGTGAAAATTTGAAGGAGATCCAACGGTCGGATAAAAAATTGTAGCCCTTTCGAACTAGTACTCGATCCGGGACCGACGAGACCTCCGCCTCACCGAGGAGCGATGCCACATCAACTCCAAGGAAAAAAAGCGTCCAGAAGCTCGTGTGAAAATTTGAGGGAGATCCAACGATCGGATCAAAAGTTATGGCCCTTTCGAAGCGGTACTCGGTATGGAGCGACGAGACATCCGCCTCACCGTGGAGCGATTCCACATCTACTCCAAGGAAAACACCCTACGCAAACTCCCCGTGAAAATTTGAGGGAGATCCAACGGTCGGATCAAAAGTTATTGCCCTTCCAAATCGGTACTCTGGTATGGAGCGATGAGATCTCCGCCTCACCGAGGAGCGGTTCCACATCTACTCCAAGGAAAACACCTGTCCGAAACTCCCGTGAAAATTTGAGGGAGATCCAACGGCCGGATCAAAAGTTATGGCCCTTTTGAACCGGTACTCTCGTCTGGAGCGCTGAGACGACCGCCTCACCGAGGAGCGATGCCATATCTAATCCAAGAAAAACAGCGTCCGCAAACTCCTGTGAAAATTTGAGGGAGATCCAACGGTCGGATAAAAAATTATAGCCCTTTCAAACTAGTACTCTGATCTGGACCGACGAGACCTCTACCTCACCGAGGAGCGATGCCACATCAACTCCAAGGAAAAAAGCGTCCAGAAGCTCGTGTGAAAATTTGAGGGAGATCCAACGGTCGGACCAAAAGTTATCGCCCTTTCGAACCGGTACTCTAGTCTGGAACGACGAGACCTCCGCCCACCGAGGAGCGATGCCACATCTACACCAAGGAAAACAGCATCCGGAAACTCCTGTGAGAATTTAAGGGAGATCTAACGGTCGAATCAAAAGTTATGGCCCTTTCAAACCGGTACTCTGGTATAGAGCGACGAAAGCTCCGCCTCACTGAGAAGCGATTCCACATCTACTTCAAGAAAAACAGCGTCCTAAAACTCGTCTGAAAATTTGAGGGTGATTCAACGGTCGGATCAAAAGTTATGGCCCTTTCGAACCGGTACTCTGGTATGGAATGACGAGACCATCGCCTCACCGAGGAGGGAGTCTACATCTACTCCAAGGAAAACAGCATCCGAAGCTCCTGTGAAAATTTGAGGGAGATCCAACGGTTGGATCAAAAGTTATGGCCCTTTCGAATCGGTACTCTCGTCCGGAGCGCCGAGACGACCGCCTCACCGAGGAGCGCTGCCACATCTACTCCAAGGAAAACAGCGTCCGAAAACTCCCGAGAAAATTTCAGGGAGATCCAACGGTCGGATAAAAAATTATGGACTTTTCGAACCGGCAAACTCTGGTTTGGAGCGACGAGACCTCCGCCTCACCGAGGAGCGAAGCCATATCTAATCCAAGGAAAACAGCGTCCGGAATCTCCTGTGAAAATTTGAGGGAGATCCAACGGTCGGATCAAAAGTTAAGGCCCTTTCGAACCGGTACTCTAGTGTGGAACGACGTGACCTCCGCCTTACCGAGGAGCGATGCCATATCTACTTCACGAAAAAAAGCGTCCGGAAAATCCTGTGAAAATTTAAGGGAGATCCAATGGTCGGATCAAAAGTTATAGCCCTTTCGAACCGGTACTGCGGTCCGGAACGACGAGACCTCCGCCTCCCGAGGAGCGATGCCACATCTACTCCAAGGAAAACAACGTCCGGAAACTCCCGTGAAAATTTGAGGGAATCCAACGGTCGAATCAAAAGTTATGGCCCTTTCGAACCGGTACTCGTATGAAGCGACAAAACCTCCGCCTCACCAAGAAGCGATTCCACATCTACTTCAAGGAAAACAGCGTCCTAAAACTCTTGTGAAAATTTAAGGGAGATCCAACGGTCGGATCAAACGTTATGGCCCTTTCGAACCGGAACTCTAGTCTAGAGCGACGAGACCTCCGCCTCACCTAGAAGCGATGGCACATCTACTCTAAGAAAAACAGCGTCCTAAAACTCATCTGAAAATTTGAGGTGATTTAACTCGGATCACAAGTTATGGCCCTTTCGAAGCGGAACTCTGGTATGGAGCAACCAGACTACCGCCTCACCGAGGAGCGATTCCACATCTACTCCAAGGAAAACACCATCTGGAAACTCCAGTGAAAATTTATGGGAGAACCAACTGTCGGATCAAAAGTTATGGCCTTTTCGAACCGGTACTCTGATCTGGAGCGATGAGATCTCCGCCTCCCCGAGGAGCGATGCAATATCTAATCCAAGGAAAACAGCGTCCCGAAGCTCCTGTGAAAATTTGAGGGAGATCCAACGGTCGGATCAAAAGTTATGGCCCTTTCGAACCGGTACTCTCGTCTGGAGCGCCGAGACGATCGCCTCACGGAGGAGCGATGCCATATCTAATCCAAGAAAAACAGCGTCCCCAAACTCCTGTGAAAATTTGAGGGAGATCCAACGGTCGGATAAAAAATTATAGCCCTTTCGAACTAGTACTCTGATCTGGACCGACGAGACCTCCGCCTCACCGAGGAGCGATGCCACATCAACTCCAAGGAAAAAAAGCGTCCAGAAGCTCGTGTGAAAATTTGAGGGAGATCCAACGGTCAGACCAAAAGTTATCGCCCTTTCGAATCGGTACTCTAGTCTGGAACAACGAGACCTCCGCCTCACCGAGGAGCGATGCCACATCTACATCAAGGAAAACAGCATCCGGAAACTCCTGTGAGAATTTAAGGGAGATCTAACGGTCGAATAAAAAGTTATGGCCCTTTCGAACCGGTACTCTGGTATGGAGCGACGAGACCTCCGCCTCACCTAGAAGCGATGGCACATCTACTCTAAAAAAAACAGCGTCCTAAAACTCGTCTGAAAATTTGAGGGAGATTCAACCGTCGGATCAAACGTTATGGCCCTTTCGAACCAGAACTCTAGTATAGAGCGACGAGACCTCCGCCTCACCTAGAAGCGATGGCACATCTACTCTAAGAAAAACAGCGTCCTAAAACTCGTCTGAAAATTTGAGGGTGATTTAACGGTCGGATCAAAAGTTATGGCCCTTTCGAACCGGTACTCTGGTATGGAATGACGAGACCATCGCCTCACCGAGGAGGGAGTCTACATCTACTCCAAGGAAAACAGCGTCCGGAAGCTCCTGTGAAAATTTGAGGGAGATCCAACGGTCAGATCAAAAGTTATGGCCCTTTCGAACTGGTACTCTCGTCTGGAGCGCCGAGACGACCGCCTCACCGAGGAGCGCTGCCACATCTACTCCAAGGAAAACAGCGTCCGGAAACTCCTGTGAGAATTTAAGGGAGATCTAACGGTCGAATCAAAAGTTATGGCCCTTTCGAACCGGTACTCTGGTATGGAGCGACGAGACCTCCGCCTCACCTAGAAGCGATGGCACATCTACTCTAAAAAAAAACGCCGTGCCCTAAAACTCGTCTGAAAATTTGAGGGAGATTCAACCGTCGGATCAAACGTTATGGCCCTTTCGAACCGGAACTCTAGTCTAGAGCGACGAGACCTCCGCCTCACCTAGAAGCGATGACACATCTACTCTAAGAAAAACAACAGGGCCCTAAAACTCGTCCGAAAATTTGAGGGTGATTTAACGGTCGGATCAAAAGTTATGGCCCTTTCGAACCGGTACTGCGGTATGGAATGACGAGACCATTGCCTCACCGAGGAGGGAGTCTACATCTACTCCAAGGGGAAAACGGTCCGAAGCTCTTCGTGAAAATTTGAGGGAGATCCAATCGCCGGACCAAAAGTTATGGCCCTTTCGAACCGATACTCTCGTCGGAGCGCCGAGACGACCGCCTCACCGAGGAGCGCTGCCACATCTACTCCAAGGAAAACAAAGTGTCCGGAAACTCACGAGAAAATTTCAGGGAGATCCAACGGTCGGATAAAAAATTATGGACTTTTCGAACCGGCACTCTGGTTTGGAGCGACGAGACCTCCGCCTCACCGAGGAGCGATGCCATATCTAATCCAAGGAAAACAAGCGTCCGGAAACTCCTGTGAAAATTTGAGGGAGATCCAACGGTCGGATCAAAAGTTATAGCCCTTTCGAACCGGTACTCTAGTTTGGAACGACGAGACCTCCGCCTCACCGAGGAGCGATGCCACATCTACTCCAAGGAAAATAGCGTCCGGAAACTCCTGTGAAAATTTGAGGGAGATCTAACGGTCGAATGAAAAGTTATGGCCCTTTCGAACCGGTACTGCGGTATGGAGTGACGAAACCTCCGCCTCACCGAGAAGCGATTCCACATCTACTTCAAGGAAAACAACGTCCTAAAACTGCTGTTGAAAATTTATGGGAGATCCAACGGTACGGATAAAAAATTATGGACTTTTCGAACCGGCACTCTGGTTTGGAGCGACGAGACCTCCGCCTCACCGAGGAGCGATGCCATATGTAATCTAAGGAAAATAGCGTCAGGAAACTCCTGTGAAAATTTGAGGGAGATCTAACAGTCGAATCAAAAGTTATGGCCCTTTCGAACCGGTACTCTTGTATGGAGCGACGAGACCACCGCCTCACCGAGGAGGGATTCCACATCTACTCCAAGGAAAACAGCGTCCGGAAACTTATGTGAAAATTGAAGGGAGATCCAACGGTCGAATTAAAAGTTAAAGCACATTCGAACCGGTACTCTAGTGTGGAGCTACGAGACCTCAGCCTCACCAAGGAGCGATGCCACTTCTACTCCAAGGAAAACAGTGTCCGGAAACTCCTGTGAAAATTTGAGGGAGATCCAACGGTCGGATCAAAAGTTATCGCCCTTTCGAACCGGTACTCTAGTATGGATCTACGAGACCACCGCCTGACCGAGGAGCGATTCCGCATCTACTCCATGGAAAACAACATCCGGAAACTCCTGTGAAAATTTGAGGGAGATCCAACGGTCGGATCAAAAGTTATGGACTTTTCGAACCGGTACTCGGTCCGGAGCGACGTGACCTCCGCCTCCCCGAGGAGGGATGCCATATCTAATCCAAGGAAAACAGCGTCCGGAAACACCTGTGAAAATTTGAGGGAGATCCAACGGTCGGATCAAAAATTATGGCCTTTTCGAACTGGTACTCTAATCTAGACCGACGAGACCTCCTCCTCACCGAGGAGCGATGCCACATCTACTCCAAGGAAAGGAGTGTCCGGAAGCTCATGTGAAAATTTGAGGGAGATGCAACGGTCGGATCAAAAGTTATAGCCCTTTCGAACCGGTACTCTAGTCTGGAACGACGAGACCACTTCCTCACCGAGGAGCGATTCCACATCAACTTCAAGGAATGGAGCGTCCGGAAGCTCGTGTGAAAATTTGAGGGAGATGCAACGGTCGCACAAAAGTTATTGCCCTTTCGAACCGGTACTCTAGTATGGAGCTACGAGACCACTGCCTGACCGAAGAGCGATTCCACATCTACTCCAAGAAAAACAACATCCGTAAACTCCGTGAAAATTTGAGGGAGATCCAACGGTCGGATCAAAAGTTAAGGCACATTCGAACCGGTACTCGGTATGGAGCTACGAGACCTCCGCCTCACCGAGGAGCGATGCCACTTCTACTCCAAGGAAAACAATGTCCGAAACTCCCGTGAAAATTTGAGGGAGATCCAACGGTCGGATCAAAAGTTATCGCCCTTTCGAACCGGTACTCTAGTCTGGAACGACGAGACCACTGCCTCACCGAGGAGCGATTCCACATCAACTTCAAGGAAAGGAGCGTCCAGAAGGTCGTGTGAAAATTTGAGGGAGATGCAACGGTCGAATCAAAAGTTATTGCCTTTTCGAACCGGTACTCTAGTATGGAGCTATGAGACCACCGCCCCACCGACGACGATTCCACATCTACTCCAAGGAAAACAACATCCGGAAACTCCTGTGAAAATTTGAGGGTGATCCAACGGTCGGATCTAAAGTTATGGCCCTTTCAAACTGGTACTCTAGTATGGAGCGACGAGACCACCGCCTCACCGAGGAGGGATTCCACTTCTACTCCAAGGAAAATAGCGTCCGGAAACTTCTGTGAAAATTTGAGGGAGATCCAACGGTCGGATCAAAAGTTAATGCGCATTCGAACCGGTACTCTAGTATGGAGTTACGAGACCTCCGCCTCACCGAGGAGCAATGCCACTTCTACTTCAAGGAAACAGTGTCCGGAAACTCCTGTGAAAATTTGAGGGAGATTCAACGGTCGCATCAAAAGGTATGGCCCTTTTAAACCGGTACTCTGGTTTGGAGCGACAGGACCACCGCCTCACCGAGGAGTGATGCCACATCTACTCCATGGAAAACAGCGTCCGAAAACTCCTGTGAAAATTTAAAGGAGATCCAACGGTCGGATCAAAAGTTATGGACTTTTCGAACCGGTACTCTGGTTTAGAGCGACAAGACCTCCTCCTCACCGAGGAGCAATGCCATATCTAATCAAAGGAAAACAACGTCCAGAAACTCTTGTGAAAATTTGAGGGAGATCCAACGGTCGGATCAAAAATTATGGCCCTTTCAAACTGGTACTTTGATCTGGACCGAGGAGACCTCCTCCTCACCGAGGAGCGATGCCACATCTACTCCAAGGAAAAGAGCATCCGAAGGCTCGTGTGAAAATTTGAGGGAGATGCAACGGTTGGATCAAAAGTTATAGCCCTTTCGAACCGGTACTCTAGTCTGGAACGACGAGACCATTGCCTAACCGAGGAGCGATTCCACATCAACTTGAAGGAAAGGAGCGTCCAGAAGCTCCTGTGAAAATTTGAGGGAGATGCAACTGTCGCATCAAAAGTTATCGCCCTTTCAAACCGGTACTTTAGTATGGAACTACGAGACCACCGCCTCACTGAGGAGGGATTCCACATCTACTCCAAGGAAAACAACATCCGGAAACTCGTGTGAAAATTTGAGGGTGATCCAATAGTCGGATCAAAAGTTATGGACTTTTCGAACCGGTACTCTGATGTGGATAGACGAGATCTCCGCCACACCGAGGAGCGATGCCACATCTACTCCAAGGAAAACAGCATCCGGAAAATCCCGTGAAAATTTCAGGGATATCCAACGGTCGGATCAAAAGTTATGGCCCTTTCGAACTGGTACTCTAGTCTGGAACGACGAGACCTCTGACTCACCGAGGAGCGATGCCATATCTACTCCAAGAAAAATAGCGTTCAGAAACTCTAGTGAAACTTTTAGGGAGATCCAAGGGTCGGATCAAAAGTTATCGCCCTTTCGAACCGGTACTCTAGTATGGAGCGACGAGACCAACGCCTGACCGAGGAGCGATTCCACATCTAATCCAAGGAAAACAACATCTCGGAAACTCTCGTGAAAATTTGAAGGAGATCCAACGGTCGGATCAAAAGTTATGGACTTTTCGAACCGGTACTCCGGTCCGGAGCGACGAGACCTTCGCCTCCCGAGGAGCGATGCGCGTTCTAATCCAAAGAAAACAGCGTCCGTAAACTCCTGTGAAAATTTGAGGGAGTTCCAACGGTCGGATCAAAAGTTAAGGCGCTTTCGAACCGGTACTCTGGTATGGACCTACGAGACCTCCGCCTCACCGAGGAGCAATGCCACTTCTACTCCAAGGAAAACAGTGTCCGTAAACTCCTGTGAAAATTTGAGGGAGATGCAACGGTCGCATCAAAAGTTATGGCCCTTTCGAACCGGTACTCTGGTATGGAGCAACGAGACCACCACCTCACCGAGGAGGGATTCCACATCTACTCTAAGGAAAACAGCGTCCGGAAACTCCTGTGAAAATTTGAGGGATATCCAATGGTCCGATCTAAAGTTATGGCCCTTTCGAACCGGTACTCTGGTATTGAGCGACGAGACCACCGCCTCACCGAGGAGGGATTCCACATCTTCTCCAAGGAAAGGAGCGTCCGGAAGCTCGTGTGAAAATTTGAGGGAGATGCAATGGTCGCATCAAAAGTTATCGCCCTTTCGAATCGGTAGTCTAGTATGGAGCTACGAGACCACCGCCTGACCGAGGAGCGATTCCACATCTACTCCAACGAAAACAACATCCGGAAACTCCTGTGAAAATTTGAGGGAGATCCAACGGTGGGATCAAAAGTTATGGACTTTTCGAACCGGTACTCTGGTCTGTAGCGACGAGACCTCCGCCTCCCCGAGGAGGGATGCCATTTCTAATCCAATGAAAACAGCGTCCGGAAACTCCTGTGAAAATTTGAGGGATATCCAATGGTCCGATCTAAAGTTATGGCCCTTTCGAACGGGTACTCTGGTCTGGAACGACGAGATGTTCTGCCTCACCGAGGAGCGATGCCACATCTACTCCAAGGAAAATAGCGTTCGGAAACACTAGTGAAAATTTGAGGGAGATCCAATTTTCGGATCAAAAGTTATCGCCCTTTCGAACCGGTACTCTGGTTTGGAACGACGAGACCTCCGCCTCCCTGAGGAGGGATGCCATATCTGATCCAAGGAAAATAGCTTCCAAAAACTCATGTGAAAATTTGAGGGATATCCAATGGTCGGATCTAAAGTTGTGGCCCTTTCGAACTGGTACTCTGGTATGGAGCGACGAGACCACCGCCTCACCGAGGAGGGATTCCACATCTACTCCAAGGAAAGGAGCATCCGGAAGCTTGTGTGAAAATTTGAGGGAGATGCAACGGTCGCATCAAAAGTTATCGCCCTTTCGAACCGGTACTCTAGTATGGAGCTACGAAACCACCGCCTCACCGAGGAGGGATTCCACATCTACTCCAAGGAAAACAACATCCGGAAACTCCTGTGAAAATTTGAGGGCGATCCAACGGTTGGATCAAAAGTTATGGACTTTTCGAACTGGTACTCTGGAGTGGAACGACGAGACCTCTGCCTCACCGAGGAGCGATGCCACAGCTACTGCAAGGAAAACAGCGTTCGGAAACTCTAGTGAAAATTTGAGGGAGATCCAACGGTCGGATCAAAAGTTATCGCCCTGTCGAACCGGTAGTCTAGTATGGAGCTACGAGACCACCGCCTCGACCGAGGAGCGATTCCACATCTACTCCAAAAAAAACAACATCCGGAAACTCCTGTGAAAATTTGAGGGAGATCGAACGGTCGGATCTAAAGTTATGGCCCTTTCGAACTGGTACTCTGGTCTGGAACGACGAGACCACCGCCTCACCGAGGAGGGATTCCACATCTACTCCAAGGAAAACAGCGTCCGGAAACTTCTATGAAAATTTGAGGGAGATCCAACGGTCGGATCAAAAGTTATGGCCCTTTCGAACGGGTACTCTAGTCTGGAACGACGAGACGTCTGCCTCACCGAGGAGCGATGCCACATCTACTCCAAGAAAAATAGCGTTCAGAAACTCTAGTGAAAATTTGAGGGAGATCCAACTGTCGGATCAAAAGTTATCGCCCTTTCGAACCGGTACTCTAGTATGGAGCTACGAGACCACCGCCTCACCAAGGAGCGATTCCACATCTACTCCAAGGAAAACAACATCCGGAAACTCCTGTGAAAATTTGTGGAAGATCCAACGGTCGGATCCAAAGTTATGGACTTTTTGAACTGGTACTTTGGTCTGGAGCGACGAGACCTCCGCCTCCCCGAGAAGGGATGCCATATCTAATCCAAGGAAAATAGCGTCCGGAAACTCCTGTGAAAATGTGAGGGATATCCAACGGTCGGATCTAAAGTTATGGCCCTTTCGAACCGGTTCTCTGGTTTGGAGCGACGAGACCACCGCCTCACCGAGGAGGGATTCCACATCTACTCCAAGGAAAACAACATCCGGAAACTCCTGTGAAAATTTGAGGGATATCTAACGGTCGGATCTAAAGTTATGGCCCTTTCGAACTGGTACTCTAGTTTGGAGCGCCGAGACCACCGCCTCACCGAGGAGTGATTCCACATCTACTCCAAGGAAAACAACATCCGGAAACTCCTGTGAAAATTTGAGGGCGATTCAACGGTCGGATTAAAAGTTATGGACTTTTCGAACCGGTACTCTGGTTTGGAACGACGAGACCTCTGCCTCACCGAGGAGCGTTGCCACATCTACTGCAAGGAAAACAGCGTTCGGAAACTCTAGTGAAAATTTGAGGGAGATCCAACGGTCGGATCAAAAGTTATCGCCCTTTCGAACCGGTATTCTAGTATGGAGCTACGAGACCACCGCCCCACCGAGAAGCGATTCCACATCTACTCCAACGAAAACAACATCCGGAAACTCCTGTGAAAATTTTAGAGTGATCGAACGGTCGGATCAAAAGTTATGGACTTTTCGAACCGGTACTCTGGTTTGGAGCGACGAGACCTCCGCCTCCCCGAGGAGGGATGGCATATCTAATTCAAGGAAAACAGCGTCCGGAAACTCCTGTGAAAATGTGAGGGATATCCAACGGTCGGATCTAAAGTTATGGCCCTTTCGAAACGGTACTCGGTATGGAGCGACGAGACCACCGCCTCACCGAGGAGGAATTCCACATCTACTCCAAGGAAAACAACATCCGGAAACTCTCGTGAAAATTTGAGGGCGATCCAACGGTCGGATCAAAAGTTATGGACTTTTCGAACCGGTACTCTGGTGTGGAACGACGAGACCTCTGCCTCACCGAGGAGCGATGCCAGTTCTAATCCAAAGAAAACAGCGTCCGGAAACTTCTGTGAAAATTTGAGGGAGATCCAACGGTCGGATAAAAAATTATGGCTCTTTCGAACTGGTACTCTAATGTGGACAGACGAGACCTCCGCCGCACCGAGGAGCGATGCCACATCTACTCCAAGTAAAAAAGCATCCGGAAAATCCCGTGAAAATTTCGAGGGATATCCAACGGTCGGATCAAAAGTTATGTCCCTTTCGATCTGGTACTCTAGTCTGGAACGACGAGACCTCTGACTCACCGAGGAGCGATGCCATATCTACTCCAAGGAAAACAGCGTTCAGAAACTACAGGGAAAATTTTAGGGAGATCCAAGAGTCGGATCAAAAGTTATCGCCCTTTCGAACCGGTACTCTAGTATGGAGCGACGAGACCATCGCCTGACCGAGGAGCGATTCCACATCTAATCCAAGGAAAACAACATCTGGAAACTCCTGTGAAAATTTGAAGGAGATCCAATAGTCGGATCAAAAGTTATGGACTTTTCGAACCGGTACTCTGGTCTGGAGCGACGAGACCTTCGCCTCCCCGAGGAGCGATGCCAGTTCTAATCCAAAGAAAACAGCGTCCGTAAACTCCTGTGAAAATTTGAGGGAGTTCCAACGGTCGGATCAAAAGTTAAGGCCCTTTCAAACCGGTACTCTGGTATGGACCTACGAGACCTCCGCCTCACCGAGGAGCAATGCCACTTCTACTCCAAGGAAAACAGGGTCCCGTAAACTCCCGTGAAAATTTGAGGGAGATGCAACGGTCGCATCAAAAGTTATGGCCCTTTCGAACCGGTACTCTGGTATGGAGCGACGAGACCACCGCCTCACCGAGGAGGGATTCCACATCTACTCCAAGGAAAACAGCGTCCGGAAACTTCTGTGAAAATTTGAGGGAGATCCAACGACCGAATCAAAAGTTATGGCCCTTTCGAACGGGTACTCTGGTCTGGAACGACGAGACGTTCTGCCTCACCGAGGAGCGATGCCACATCCACTCCAAGGAAAATAGCGTTCGGAAACACTTGTGAAAATTTGAGGGAGATCCAATTGTCGGATCAAAAGTTATCGCCCTTTCGAACCGGTACTCTGGTTTGGAACGACGAGACCTCCGCCTCCCTGAGGAGGGATGCCATATCGAATCCAAGGAAAATAGCTTTCGGAAACTCTAGTGAAAATTTGAGGGAGATCCAACGGTCGAATCAAAAGTTATCGCCCTTTCGAACCGGTACTCTAGTATGGAGCTACGAGACCACCACCTAACCAAGGAGAGATTCCACATCTACTCCAAGGAAAACGACATCCGGAAACTCCTGTGAAAATTTGTGGGAGATCCAACAGTCGGATCAAAAGTTATGGACTTTTCGAACTGGTACTTTGGTCTAGAGCGACGAGACCTCCGCCTCCTCGAGGAGGAATGCCATATCTAATCTAAGGAAAAAAGCGTCCAGAAACTCCTGTGAAAATGTGATGGATATCCAATGGTCGGATCTAAAGTTATGGCCCTTTCGAACCGGTACTCTGGTATGGAGCGACGAGACCACCGCCTCACCGAGGAGGGATTCCACATCTACTCCAAGGAAAATAACATCCGGAAATTCCTGTGAAAATTTGAGGGCGATCCAATGGTCGGATCAAAAGTTATGGACGTTTTGAACCGGTACTCTGGTCTGTAGCGACGAGACCTCCGCCTCCCCGAGGAGGGATGCCATATCTAATCCAATGAAAACAGCGTCCGGAAACTCTTGTGAAAATTTGAGGGATATCCAATGGTCCGATCTAAAGTTATGGCCCTTTCGAACCGGTACTCTGGTATTGAGCGACGAGACCACCGCCTCACCGAGGAGGGATTCCACATCTTCTCCAAGGAAAGGAGCGTCCGTAAGCTCGTGTGAAAATTTGAGGGAGATGCAATGGTCGCATCAAAAGTTATCGCCCTTTCAAACCGGTAGTCTAGTATGGAGCTACGAGACCACCGCCTGACCGAGGAGCGATTCCACATCTACTCCAACGAAAACAACATCCGGAAACTCCTGTGAAAATTTGAGGGAGATCCAACGGTGGGATCAAAAGTTATGGACTTTTCGAACCGGTACTCTAGTCTGTAGCGACGAGACCTCCGCCTCCCCGAGGAGGGATGCCATATCTAATCCAATGAAAACAGCGTCCGGAAACTCCTGTGAAAATTTGAGGGATATCCAATGGTCCGATCTAAAGTTATGGCCCTTTCGAACGGGTACTCTGGTCTGGAACGACGAGACGTTCTGCCTCACCGAGGAGCGATGCCACATCTACTCCAAGGAAAATAGCGTTCGGAAACACTAGTGAAAATTTGAGGGAGATCCAATTGTCGGATCAAAAGTTATCGCCCTTTCGAACCGGTACTCTGGTTTGGAACGACGAGACCTCTGTCTCCCTGAGGAGGGATGCCATATCTGATCCAAGGAAAATAGCTTCCGAAAACTCATGTGAAAATTTGAGGGATATCCAATGGTCGGATCTAAAGTTGTGGCCCTTTCGAACCGGTACTCGGTATGGAGCGACGAGACCACCACCTCATCGAGGAGGGATTCCATATCTACTCCAAGGAAAGGAGCATCCGGAAGCTCGTGTGAAAATTTGAGGGAGATGCAACGGTCGCATCAAAAGTTATCGCCCTTTCGAACCGGTACTCTAGTATGGAGCTACGAGACCGCCGCCTCACCGAGGAGGGATTCCACATCTACTCCAAGGAAAACAACATCCGGAAACTCCCGTGAAAATTTGAGGGCGATCCAACGGTTGGATCAAAAGTTATGGACTTTTCGAACCGGTACTGGAGGTGGAACGACGAGACCTCCGCCCACCGAGGAGCGATGCCACAGCTATCGCAAGGAAAACAGCGTTCGGAAACTCTAGTGAAAATTTGAGGGAGATCCAACGGTCGGATCTAAAGTTATGGCCCTTTTGAACTGGTACTCTGGTCTGGAACGACGAGACCACCGCCTCACCGAGGAGGGATTCCACATCTACTCCAAGGAAAACAGCGTCCGAAAACTTCTATGAAAATTTGAGGGAGATCCAACGGTCGGATCAAAAGTTATGGCCCTTTCGAACGGGTACTCTAGTCCGGAACGACGAGACGTCTCGCCTCACCGAGGAGCGATGCCACATCTACTCCAAGAAAAATAGCGTTCAGAAACTCTAGTGAAAATTTGAGGGAGATCCAACTGTCGGATCAAAAGTTATCGCCCTTTCGAACCGGTACTCTCGTATGGAGCTACGAGACCACCGCCTCACCAAGGAGCGATTCCACATCTACTCCAAAGAAAACAACATCCGGAAACTCCTGTGAAAATTTATGGAAGATCCAACGGTCGGATCCAAAGTTATGGACTTTTCGAACTGGTACTCGTCTGGAGCGACGAGACCACCGCCTCACCGAGGAGGGATGCCATATCTAATCCAAGGAAAACAGCGTCCGGAAACTCCTGTGAAAATGTGAGGGATATCCAACGGTCGGATCTAAAGTTATGGCCCTTTCGAACCGGTTCTCCGGTATAGAGCGACGAGACCACCGCCTCACCGAGGAGGGATTCCACATCTACTCCAAGGAAAACAACATCCGGAAACTCCTGTGAAAATTTGTGGAAGATCCAACGGTCGGATCCAAAGTTATGGCCCTTTTGAACCGGTACTGTCCGGAACGACGAGACCACCGCCTCACCGAGGAGGGATTCCACATCTACTCCAAGGAAAACAAGGTCCGAAAACTTCTATGAAAATTTGAGGGAGATCCAACGGTCGGATCAAAAGTTATGGCCCTTTCGAACGGGTACTCTAGTCTGGAACGACGAGACGTCTGCCTCACCGAGGAGCGATGCCACATCTACTCCAAGAAAAATAGCGTTCGAAACTCCTGTGAAAATTTGAAGGAGATCCAACGGTCGGATCAAAAGTTATGGACTTTTCGAACCGGTACTCTGGTCTGGAGCGACGAGACCTTCGCCTCCCCGAGGAGCGATGCCAGTTCTAATCCAAAGAAAACAGCGTCCGTAAACTCCTGTGAAAATTTGAGGGAGATGCAACGGTCGCATCAAAAGTTATGGCCCTTTCGAACCGGTACTCTGGTATGGAGCGACGAGACCACCGCCTCACCGAGGAGGGATTCCACATCTACTCCAAGGAAAACAGCGTCCGGAAACTTCTGTGAAAATTTGAGGGAGATCCAACGACCGAATCAAAAGTTATGGCCCTTTCGAACCGGTACTGTCCGGAACGACGAGACGTTACGCCTCACCGAGGAGCGATGCCACATCCACTCCAAGGAAAATAGCGTTCGGAAACACTTGTGAAAATTTGAGGGAGATCCAATTGTCGGATCAAAAGTTATCGCCCTTTCGAACCGGTACTCTGGTTTGGAACGACGAGACCTCCGCCTCCCTGAGGAGGGATGCCATATCTGATCCAAGGAAAATAGCTTTCGGAAACTCTAGTGAAAATTTGAGGGAGATCCAACGGTCGAATCAAAAGTTATCGCCCTTTCGAACCGGTACTCTAGTATGGAGCTACGAGACCACCGCCTAACCAAGGAGCGATTCCACATCTACTCCAAGGAAAACGACATCCGGAAACTCCTGTGAAAATTTGTGGGAGATCCAACAGTCGGATCAAAAGTTATGGACTTTTCGAACTGGTACTTTGGTCTAGAGCGACGAGACGTCCGCCTCCCCGAGGAGGAATGCCATATCTAATCTAAGGAAAAAAGCGTCCAGAAACTCCTGTGAAAATGTGATGGATATCCAACGGTCGGATCTAAAGTTATAGCCCTTTCGAACCGGTACTCTGGTATGGAGCGACGAGACCACCGCCTCACCGAGGAGGGATTCCACATCTACTCCAAGGAAAATAACATCCGGAAATTCCTGTGAAAATTTGAGGTCGATCCAATGGTCGGATCAAAAGTTATGGACTTTTTGAACCGGTACTATGGTCTGTAGCGACGAGACCTCCGCCTCCCCGAGGAGGGATGCCATATCTAATCCAATGAAAACAGCGTCCGGAAACTCCTGTGAAAATTTGAGGGATATCCAATGGTCCGATCTAAAGTTATGGCCCTTTCGAACCGGTACTCTGGTATTGAGCGACGAGACCACCGCCTCACCGAGGAGGGATTCCACATCTTCTCCAAGGAAAGGAGCGTCCGGAAGCTCGTGTGAAAATTTGAGGGAGATGCAATGGTCGCATCAAAAGTTATCGCCCTTTCGAACCGGTACTCTAGTATGGAGTTACGAGACCACCGCCTGGCCGAGGAGCGATTCTATATCTACTCCAACGAAAACACCATCCGGAAACTCCCGTGAAAATTTGAGGGTGATCCAACGGTCGATCTAAAGTTATGGCCCTTTCGAACCGGTACTCTGGTATGGAGCGACGAGACCACCGCCTCACGGAGGAGGGATTCCACATCTACTCCAAGGAAAACAGCGTCCGGAAACTCCTGTGAAAATTTGAGGGAGATCCAACGGTCGGATCAAAAGTTATCGTCCTTTCAAACCGGTAGTCTAGTATGGAGCTACGAGACCACCGCCTGACCGAGGAGCGATTCCATATCTACTCCAACAAAAACAACATCCGGAAACTCCTGTGAAAATTTGTGGGTGATCAAACGGTCGGATCTAAAGTTATGGCCCTTTCGAACCGGTACTCTGGTATGGAGCGACGAGACCACCGCCTGACCAAGGAGGGATTCCACATCTACTCCAAAGAAAACAGCGTCTGGAATCTTCTGTGAAAATTGGAGGGAGATCCAACGGTCGCATCAAAAGTTATGGCCCTTTTAAACTGGTACTCTGGTCTGGAACGACGAGACGTCCGCCTCACCGAGGAGCGATGCCACATCTACTCCAAGGAAAATAGCGTTCGGAAACTCTTGTGAAAATTTCAGGGAGATCCAACTGTCGGATCAAAAGTTATCGCCCTTTCGAACCGGTACTCTCGTATGGAGCTACGAGACCACCGCCTGACCGAGGAGCGATTCCACTTCTACTCTAACGAAAACAACATCCGGAAACTTCTATGAAAATTTGAGGGAGATCCAACGGTCGGATCAAAAGTTATGGCACTTTCGAACCGGTACTCTGGTCTGCAGCGACGAGACCTCCGCCTCACCGAGGAGGGATTCCACATCTACTCCAAGGAAAACAACATCCGGAAACTCCTGTGAAAATTTGAGGGCGATCCAACGGTCGGACAAAAGTTATGAACTTTTCGAACCGGTACTCTGGTTTGGAACGACGAGACCTCTACCTCACCGAGGAGTGATGCCACATCTACTGCAATGAAAACAGCGTTCGGAAACTCTAGTGAAAATTTGAGGGAGATTCAACGGTCGGATCAAAAGTTATCGCCCTTTCGAACCGGTAGTCTAGTATGGAGCTACGAGACCACCGCCTGACCGAGGAGCGATTCCACATCTACTCCAACGAAAACAACATCCGGAAACTCCTGTGAAAATTTGAGGGAGATCCAACAGTCTGATCAAAAGTTAAGGCCCTTTCGAACCGGTACTCTGGTATGGACCTACGAGACCTCCGCCTCACCGAGGAGCGATGCCACTTCTACCCCAAGGAAAACAGTGTTCGTAAACTCCTGTGAAAATTTGAAGGTGATGCAACGGTCGCATCAAAAGTTATGGCCCTTTGAAACTGGTACTCTAGTCTGGAACGACGAGACGTCTGCCTCCTCGAGGAGCGATGCCACATCTACTCAAAGGAAAATAGCGTTCGGAAACTCTAGTGAAAATTTGAGGGAGATCCAACTGTCGGATCAAAAGTTATCGCCCTTTCGAACCGGTACTCTGGTATGGAGCGACGAGACCACCCCTCACCGAGGAGGGATTCCACATCTACTCCAAGGAAAACAGCGTCCGGAAACTCCTGTGAAAATTTAAGGGCGATCCAACGGTCGGATCAAAAGTTATGGCCCTTTCGAATCGGTACTCTGGTGTGGAACGACGAGACGTCTGCCTCACCGAGGAGCGATGCCACATCTACTCCAAGGAAAATAGCGTTCGGAAACTCTAGTGAAAATTTGAGGGAGATCCAACTGTCGGATCAAAAGTTATCGCCCTTCCGAACTGGTACTCTAGTATGGAGCTACGAGACCACCGCGTGACCGAGGAGCGATTCCACATCTACTCCAACGAAAACAACATCCGGAAACTTCTGTGAAAATTTGAGGGAGATCCAACGGTCGGATCAAAAGTTATGGCCCTTTCGAACTGGTACTCTGGTCTGGAACGACGAGACCTCTGCCTCACCGAGGAGCGATGCCACATATACTCCAAGGAAAATAGCGTTCGCAAACTCTAGTGAAAATTTGAGGGAGATCCAACTGTCGGATCAAAAGTTATCGCCCTTTTGAACCGGTACTCTAGTATGGAGCTATGAGACCACCGCCTGACCGAGCGATTCCACATCTACTCCAACGAAAACAACATCCGGAAACTCTTGTGAAAATTTGAGGGCGATCCAACGGTCGGATCAAAAGTTATGGACTTTTCGAACCGGTACTCTGGTTTGGAACGACGAGACCTCTTCCTCACCGAGGAGCGATGCCGCATCTACTGCAAGGAAAACAGCGTTCGAAAACTCTAGTGAAAATTTGAGGTAGATCAAATGGTCGGATCAAAAGTTATCGCCCTTTCGAACCGGTAGTCTAGTATGGAGCTACGAGACCACCGCCTGACCGAGGAGCGATTCCACAACTACTCCATGGAAAACAGCATCCGGAAACTCCTGTGAAAATTTGAGGGAGATCCAACGGTCGGATCCAAAGTTATGGCCCTTTCAAACCAGTACTCTGGTATGCAGCGACGAGACCACCGCCTCACGAAGGAGGGATTCCACATCTACTCCAAGGAAAACAGCGTTCGGAAACTCCTGTGAAAATTTGAGGGAGATCCAACGGTCGAATCAAAAGTTATGGCACTTTCAAACCGGTACTCTGTCCGGAGCGACGAGACCTCTCCGCTCACCGAGGAGCGATGCCACATCTACTACAAGGAAAACAACATCCGGAAACTCCCGTGAAAATTTGAGGGAGATTCAACGGTCAGATCAAAAGTTATGGCCCTTTCGAACCGGAACTCTGGTATGAAGCGACAAGACCACTGCCTCACCGAGGAGGGATTCCACATCAACTTCAAGGAAAACATCATCCGGAAACTCCTGTGAAAATTTCAAGGAGATCCAACGGTCGGATCCAAAGTTCTGGCCCTTTCTAACCGGTACTCGGTATGGAGCGACGAGACCACCGCCTCACCGAGGAGGGATTCCACATCGACTCTAAGGAAAACAGCGTCCGGAAACTCTTGTGAAAATTTGAGGGAGATCCAATGGTCGGATCAAAAGTTATGGCCCTTTCGAACCGCTAGTCTGGTCTGGAGCGACGAGCCTTCCGCCTCATCGAGGAGCGATGCCACATCTATTACAAGGAAAACAACGTCCGGAAACTCCTATGAAAAATTCACGGAGATCTAACGGTCGCATCAAAAGTTATTGCCCTTTCTAACCGGTAAACTAGTGTGGAGCGACGAGACCTTCGCTTCACCGAGGAGCAGTTCCACATCCACTCCAAGGAAAACAGCGTCCTAAAACTCCTGTGAAAATTTAAGGGAGATCCAACGGTCGGATCAAAAGTTCTGGCCCTTTCTAACCGGTACTCTAGTATGGAGCGACGAGACCACCGCTTCACCGAGGAGGGAGTCCACATCTACTCCAAGGAAAACAAGCATACAAAAACTCTCGTGAAAATTTAAGGGAGATCCAACGGTCGGATCAAAAGTGATGGCATTTTCGAACCGGTACTCTAGTCTCGACCTACTAGACCTCCGCGTCACCGAGAAGCGATTCCACAACTACCCCATGGAAAACAGCGTCCGGAAACTCCTATGAAAATTTGAGGGAGATCCAACGGTCGGATCAAAAGTTATGGCCTTTTCGAACCGGTACTCTAGTATGTAGCGACGAGACCTCTGCCTCACCGTGGAGCGATGCCACATCTACTCCAAGGAAAACAGCGTTCGGAAACTCTAGTGAAAATTTGAGGGATATCCAACGGTCGGATCAAAAGTTATGGCACTTTCGAACCGGTACTCTGATTTGGAGCGACAAGACGTCCTCCTAACCGAGGAGCGATGCCACATCTACTCCAAGGAAAACAGCATCCGGAAACTCTAGAGAAAATTTGAGGGAGATCCAACGGTTAGATCGAAAGTTATCGCCCTTTCAAACCAGTACTCTGGTATGCAGCGACGAGACCATCGCCTCACGAAGGAGGGATTCCACATCTACTACAAGGAAAACAGCGTCCGAAAACTTCGTGAAAATTTGAGGGAGATCCAACGGTCGGATCAAAAGTTATGGCCTTTTCGAACCGGTACTCTGGTATGTAGCGACGAGACCTATGCCTCACCGTGGAGCGATGCCACATCTACTCCAAGGAAAACAGTGTTCGGAAACTCTAATGAAAATTTGAGGGATATCCAACGGTCGGATCAAAAGTTATGGCACTTTCGAAACGGTACTCTGGTCTGGAGCGACAAGACGTCCTCCTCACCGAGGAGCGTTGCCAAATCAACTCCAAGGAAAACAAAGATCCGGAAACTCTGGTGAAAATTTGAGGGAGATCCAACGGTCGGATCAAAAGTTATGGCCCTTTCAAACCAGTACTCTGGGTATGCAGCGACGAGACCACCGCTTCACGAAGGAGGGATTCCACATCTACTCCAAGGAAAACAGCGTTCGGAAACTCCTGTGAAAATTTGAGGGAGATCCAACGGTCGAATCAAAAGTTATGGCACTTTCAAACCGGTACTCTGGTCTGGAGCGACGAGACCTCCGCCTCACCGAGGAGCGATGCCACATCTACTACAAGGAAAACAACATCCGGAAACTCCTGTGAAAATTTGAGGGAGATCCAACGGTCAGATCAAAAGTTATGGCCTTTTCGAACCGGTACTCTGGTATGTAGCGAAGAGACCTCCGCCTCCCCGAGGAGCGATGCCATATCTAATCCAAGGAAAACAGCGTCCGAAAACTCCTGTGAAAATTTGAGGGAGATCCAACGATCGGATCAAAAGTTATGGCCTTTTCGAACCGGTACTCGGGTATGTAGCGACGAGACCTCCGCCTCACCGTGGAGCGATGCCACATCTACTCCAAGGAAAACATCATCCGGAAACTCCTGTGAAAATTTCAAGGAGATCCAACGGTCGAATCAAAAGTGCCGGCCCTTTCTAATCGGTACTCCGGTATGGAGCGACGAGACCACCGCCTCACCGAGGAGGGATTCCACATCAACTCCAAGGAAAACAAAGCATCCGAACCTCCCCGTGAAAATTTGAGGGAGATCCAACGGTCAGATCAAAAGTTCTGGCCCTTTCGAACCGGTACTCTGATATGGAGCGCCGAGACCACCGCCTTACCGAGGAGGGATTCCACATCTACTCCAAGGAAAACAGCGTCCGGAACTCCTATGAAAATTTGAGCGAGATCCAACGGTCGGATTAAAAGTTATGGCCCATTCGAACCGTTACTGTGGTATGGAGCGACGAGACCACCGCCTCACCGAGGAAGGAGTCCACATCTACTCCAAGGAAAACAAAGATACCGAAACTCCTGTGAAAATTTAAGGGAGATCCAACGGTCGGATCAAAAGTGATGGCATTTTCGAACCGGTACTCTAGTCTCGACCTACTAGACCTCCGCCTCACCGAGAAGCGATTCCACAACTACTCCATGGAAAACAACGTCCTAAAACTCCTGTGAAAATTTGAGGTTGATCCAACGGTCAGATCAAACGTTACGGCCGTTTCGAACCAGTACTCTTGTCGGGAACGACGAGACCTCCGCCTCACTGAGGAGCGACGCCACATCTAAGGAAAATGGCGTCTGGAAACTCCTGTGAAAATTTAAGGGAGATCCAACGATCGGATCAAAAGTGATGCCATTTTCGAATCGGTACTCTAGTCTCGAGCGACGAGACCTCCGCCTCACCGAGAAGCGATTCCATATCTACTCCATGGAAAACAGCGTCCTAAAACTCCTATTAAAATTTGAGGGAGATTCAACGGTCGGATCCAAAGTTGTGGCACTTTTGAACCGGTACTCTGGTCTGGAGCGACGAGACCTCTGCCTCACCGTGGAGCGATGCCACATCTACTCCAAGGAAAACATCATCCGGAAACTCCTGTGAAAATTTGAGGGAGATCCAACGGTCGGATCAAAAGTTATGGCCCTTTCGAACCGGTACTCTAGTATGGAGCTACGAGACCACCGCCTGACCGAGGAGCAATGCCACATCTACTCCAAGGAAAACATCATCCGGAAACTCCTGTGAAAATTTGAGGGAGATCCAACGGTCGGATCAAAAGTTATGGCCCTTTCGAACCGGTACTCTAGTATGGAGCTACGAGACCACCGCCTACCGAGGAGCGATGCCACTTCTACTCCAAGGAAAACAGTGTCCGGAAACTCCTGTGAAAATTTGAGGGAGATCCAACGGTCGGATCAAAGTTATGGCCCTTTCGAACTGGTACTCTGGTCTGGAACGACGAGACGTCTGCCTCACCGAGGAGCGATGGCACATCTACTCCAAGGAAAATAGCATTCAGAAACTCTAGTGAAAATTTGAGGGAGATCCAACGGTCGGATCAAAAGTTATGGCACTTTCGAACTGGTACTCTGGTATGGAGTGTCGAGACCACCGCCTCACTGAGGAGGGATTCCACATCTACTCCAAGGAAAACAACATCCGGAAACTCCTGTGAAAATTTGAGGGAGATCCAACGGTCGGATCAAAAGTTATGGCCCTTTCGAGCTGGTACTCTAGTATGGAACTACGAGACCACCGCCTCACCGAAGAGGGATTCCACATCTACTCCAAGGAAAACCGCATCGGAAAACCCCGTGAAATTTTGAGGGAGATCAACAATCGGATCAAAAGTTATGGCACTTTCGAACAGGTACTCTAGTATGGAGCGACGAGACCACCGTCTCACCAAGGAGGGATTCCATATCTACTCCAAGGAAAACAAGGCCCGTCCGAAACTCCTGTGAAAATTTGAGGGAGATCCAACGGTCGGATCAAAAGTGATGGCATTTTCAAACCGATACTCTAGTCTCGACCTACTAGACCTCCGCCTCACCGAGAAGCGATTGCACAACTACTCCATGGAAAACAGTGCCCTAAAACTCCTGTGAAAATTTGAGGTTGATCCAACGGTCAGATCAAACTTTACGGCCGTTTCGAACCGTACTCTTGTCGAGAACGACGAGACCTCCACCTCACTGAGGAGCGACGCCACATCTACTCCAAGGAAAATGGCGTCCGGAAACTCCTGTGAAAATTTCAAGGAGATCCAACAATCGGATCAAAAGTTATAGCCTTTTCGAGCCGGTACTCTGGTATGGATCGACAAGACCACCGCCTCACCACGGAGGGATTCCACATCTACTCCAAGGAAAACAACGATCCGTAAACTCCCGTGAAAATTTCATGGAGATCCAACAATCGGATCAAAAGTTATGGCCCTTTCTAATCGGTACTCTAGTATGGAGCGACGAGACCATCGCCTCACCGAGGAGGGATTCCACATCAACTACAAGGAAAACAGCGTCCGGAAACTCCTGTGAAAATTTGAGGGAGATCCAACGGTCGGATCGAAAGTTATGGCTCTTTCGAACCGGTATTGTGGTATGGAGGGATGAGACTACCGCCTCACCGAGGAGGGATTCCACATCGACTCTAAGGAAAACAGCGTCCGGAAACTCCTGTGAAAATTTGAGGGAGTTCCAATGGTCAGATCAAAAGTTATGGCCCTTTCGAATCGCTACTCTGGTCTGGAGCGATGAGACTTTCGCCTCATCGAGGAGCGATGCCACATCTATTACAAGGAAAACAACGTTCGGAAACTCCTGTGAAAATTTGAAGGAGATCCCACGGTCGCATCAAAAGTTGTAGCCTTTTCTAACCGGTAATCCGGTATGGAGCGACGAGACCTCCACCTCACTAAGGAGGGATTCCACATCTACTCCAAGGAAAACAGTGTCCGGAAAGTCCAAGTGAAAATTTGAGGGAGATGCAACTATCGGATCAAAAGTTATGGCCCTTTCGAACCGGTATTCTGGTATGGAGCGACGAGACTTCCGCCTCACCGAGGAGCTATGCCACATCTATTACAGGGAAAACAAAGATCCGGAAACTCCTGTTAAAATTTAAGGGAGATCCAACGGTCGGACCAAAAGTTATGGCATTTTTGAACCAGTGCCCTAGTCTCGAGCGATGAGACCTCCGCCTCACCGAGTAGGGAGTCCACATCTAGTACAAGGAAAACAAAGATCCGAAACTCTTGTGAAAATTTGAGGGAGATCCAACGGTCGGATCAAAAGTTATGACCTTTTCGAGCCGGTACTCTGGTATGGAGCGACAAGACCACCACCTCACCGAGGAGGGATTCCACATCCACTCCAAGGAAAACAACATCCAGAAACTCCTGTGAAAATTTCAAGGAGATCCAACGGTCAGATCAAAAGTTATAGCCCTTTCGAACCGGTACTTTGGTATGGAGCGACGAGACCACCGCCTCACCGAGGAGGGATTCCACATCGATTCCAAGGAAAACAAGTCTGGAAATTCCTATGAAAATTTGAGTGAGATCCAACGGTCGGATCAAAAGTTATGGCCATTTCTACCCCGTACTCTGATATGGAGCGACGAGACCACCGCCTCACCGAGAAGGGATTTAACATCCACTCCAAGGAAAATAGCATCCGGAAACTCCTGTGAAAATTTCAAGGAGATCCAACGGTCGGATCAAAAGTTATGGCCGTTTCTAACAGGTAATCTTGTATGGAGCGACGAGACCACCGCCTCACCGAGGAGGGATTCCACATCTACTCCAAGGAAAACAGTGTCCGGAAACTCCTGTGAAAATTTGAGGGAAATCCAACAGTCGGATCAAAAGTTATGGCCTTTTCGAGCCGGTACTCTGGTATGGATCGACAAGACCACCGCCTCACCGAGGAGGGATTCCACATCTACTCCAAGGAAAACAGCTTCCGGAAAGTCCTGTGAAAATTTCAAGGAGATCCAACGGTCGGATCAAAAGTTATGGCCTTTTCGAACCGGTACTCTGGTATGTAGCGAAGAGACCTCCGCCTCCCCGAGGAGCGATGCCATATCTAATCCAAGGAAAACAGCGTCCGAAAACTCTTGTGAAAATTTGAGGGAGATCCAACGGTCGGATCAAAAGTTATGGCCTTTTCGAACCGGTACTCTGGTATGTAGCGACGAGACCTCTGCCTCACCGTGGAGCGATGCCACATCTACTCCAAGGAAAACATCATACGGAAACTCCTGTGAAAATTTGAGGGAGATCCAACAGTCGGATCCAAAGTTATGGCCCTTTCGAACCGGTACTTTGGTATGGAGCGACGAGACCACCGCCTCACCGAGGAGGGATTCCACATCAACTTCAATGAAAACAGCATCCGGAAACTCCTGTGAAAATTTCAAGGAGATTCAACGATCGGATCAAAAGTTATGGCCCTTTCTAACAGGTAATCTGGTATGGAGCGACGAGACCACCGCCTCACCGAGGAGGGATTCCACATCTACTCCAAGGAAAACAAGGGTCCGGGAAACTCCCGTGAAAATTTGAGGGAAATCCAACGGTCGGATCAAAAGTTATGGCTTTTTCGAGCCGGTACTCTGGTAGGGATCGACAAGACCACCGCCTCACCGAGGAGGGATTCCACATCTACTCCAAGGAAAACAACATCCGGAAACTCCTGTGAAAATTTAAGGGAGATCCAACGGTCGGATCAAAAGTTATGGCGCTTTCGAACCGGTACTCTGGTATAGAGCGACGAGACCACCGCCTCACCGTGGAGCGATGCCACATCTACTCCAAGGAAAACATCATCCGGAAACTCCTGTGAAAATTTCAAGGAGATCCAACGGTCGGATCAAAAGTTATGGCCCTTTCTAATCGGTACTCTAGTATGGAGCGACGAGACCATCGCCTCACCGAGGAGGGATTCCATATCGACTCCAAGGAAAACAGCGTCCGGAAACTCCTGTGAAAATTTGAGGAAGATCCAACGGTCGGATCGAAAGTTATGGCCCTTTCGAACCGGTATTGTGGTATGGAGGGACGAGACTACCGCCTCACTAAGGAGGGATTCCACATCTACTCCAAGGAAACCAGCATCCGGAAACTCGTGTGAAAATTTGAGGGAGATCCAACGGTCGGATCCAAAGTTATGGCCCTTTCGAACCGGTACTGTGGTATGCAGTGACGAGACTACCGCCTCACTAAGGAGGGATTCTACATTTACTCCAAGGAAAACAGCGTCCGGAAATTCCTGTGAAAATTTGAGGGAGATGCAACTGTCGGATCAAAAGTTATGGCCTTTTCGAACCGGTACTCTATTACGGATCGACGAGACCACGGCCTCACCGAGGAGGGATTCCACATCAACATCAAGGAAAACACAAGATCCGGAAACTCCTGTGAAAATTTCAAGGAGATCCAACGGTCGAATAAAAAGTTATGGCCCTTTCTAACCGGTAATATGGTGTGGAGCGACGAGCTCACCACCTCACCGAGGAGGGATTCCACATTGATTCCAAGGAAAACATTGTCCGGAAACTCCTGTGAAAATTTGAGGGAGATCCAACAGTCGGATCAAAAGTTATGGTCTTTTCGAGTCGCTACTCTGGTATGGATCGACAAGACCACCGCCTCACCGAGCAGGGATTCCACATGTACTCCAAGGAAAACAAAGATCCGGAAACTCCTGTGAAAATTTCAAGGAGATCCAACGGTCGGATCAAAAGTTATGGCCCTTTCTAATCGGTACTCCGGTATCCAGCGACGAGACCATCGCCTCACCAAGGAGGGATTCCACATCGACTTCAAGGAAAACAACGTCCGCAAACTCCCGTGAAAATTTAAGGGAGATCTAACGGTCGGATCGAAAGTTATGGCCCTTTCGAACCGGTATTGTGGTATGGAGAGACGAGACTACCGCCTCACTAAGGAGGGATTCCACATCTACTCCAAGGAAAACAGTGTCCGGAAATTCCAGTGAAAATTTGAGGGAGATGCAACTGTCGGATCAAAAGTTATGGCCCTTTCGAACCGGTATTCTGGTATGGAGCGACGAGACCACCGCCTCACTAAGGAGGGATTCCACATCTAGTCCATGGAAAACAGCGTCCTGAAACTCCTGTGAAAATTTGAGGGAGATTCAACGGTCGGATAGAAAGTGATGGCCCTTTCGAACCGGCATTGTGGTTTGAGGGACGAGACTACCGCCTCACTAAGGAAGGATTCCACATCTACTCCAAGGAAACCAAAGATCCGGAAACTCCTGTGAAAATTTGAGAGATATCCAACGGTCGGATCCAAAGTTATGGCCCTTTCTAATCGGTACTCTAGTATGGAGCGACGAGACCATCGTCTCACCGAGGAGGGATTCCACATCGACTCCAAGGAAAACAGTGTCCGGAAACTCCTATGAAAATTTGTGGGAGATCCAATGGTCGGATCGAAAGTTATGGCCCTTTTGAACCGGTACTATGGTATGAAGAGACGAGACTACTGCCTCACTAAGGAGGGATTCCACATCTACTCCAAGGAAAACAGCGTCCGGAAACTCCTGTGAAAATTTGAGGGAGATCCAACGGTCGGATCAAAAGTTATGGCCCTTTCTAATCGGTACTCTAGTATGGAGCGACGAGACCATCGCCTCACCAAGGAGGGATTCCACATCGACTCCAAGGAAAACAGCGTCCGCAAACTCCTGTGAAAATTTAAGGGAGATCTAACGGTCGGATCGAAAGTTATGGCCCTTTCGAACCGGTATTGTGGTATGGAGGGACGAGACTACCGCCTCACTAAGGAGGGATTCCACATCTACTCCAAGGAAAACAGTGTCCGAAAAATCCAGTGAAAATTTGAGGGAGATGCAACTGTCGGATCAAAAGTTATGGCCCTTTCAAACCGGTATTCTGGTATGGAGCGACGAGACCACCGCCTCACGGAGGAGGGATTCCACATCTACTCCAAGGAAAACAGCGTTTGGAAACTCCTGTGAAAATTTGAGGGAGATCCAACGGTCGGATCAAAAGTTATGGCCCTTTCGAACCGGTATTGTGGTATGAAGGGACGAGACTACCGCCTCACTAAGGAGGGATTCCACATCTACTCCAAGGAAACCAAGCATCCGGAAACTCATGTGAAAATTTGAGGGAGATCCAACAGTCGGATCAAAAGTTATGGCCTTTTTCGAACCGGAACTCTGGTATGGATCGACAAGACCACCGCCTCACCAAGGAGGGCTTCCACATCTACTCCAATGAAAACAAAGATCCGGACACTCTTGTGAAAATTTCAAGGAGATCCAACGGTCGGATCAAAAGTTATGGCCCTTTCTAATCGGTACTCTAGTATGGAGCGACGAGACCATCGCCTCACCGAGGAGGGATTCCACATCGACTCCAAGGAAAACACCAGTCCGGAAACTCCTATGAAAATTTGTGGAAGATCCAATGGTCGGATCGAAAGTTATGGCCCTTTTGAACCGGTACTGGTATGGAGCGACGAGACCACCGCCTCACGGAGGAGGGATTCCACATCTACTCCAAGGAAAACAGCGTCCGGAAAATCCTGTGAAAATTTGAGGGAGATGCAACTGTCGGATCAAAAGTTATGGCCTTTACGAACCGGTACTCGGTATGGAGCAACGAGACCACCGCCTCACCGGAGGAGGGATTCCACATCTACTCCAAGGAAAACAACGTTCGGAAACTCCCGTGAAAATTTGAGGGAGATCCAACGGTCGGATCAAAAGTTATGGCCTTTTTCGAGCCGGTACTCTGGTATGGATCGACAAGACCACCGCCTCACCAAGGAGGGCTTCCACATCTACTCCAATGAAAACAGCATCCGGACACTCTTGTGAAAATTTCAGGGACATCCAACGGTCGGATCAAAAATTATGGCCCTTTCTAATCGGTACTCTAGTATGGAGCGATGAGACCATCGCCTCACCGAGGAGGGATTCAACATCGACTCCAAGGAAAACAAAGTCCCGGAAACTCCTGTGAAAATTTGAGGAAGATCCAACGGTCGGATCGAAAGTTATGGCCCTTTCGAACCGGTACTGTGGTATGGAGCGACGAGACCACCGCCTCACCGAGGAGGGATTCCACATCTACTCCAAGGAAAACAACGTCCGGAAAATCCTGTGAAAATTTGAGGGAGATCCAACGGTCGGATCAAAAGTTATGGCCTTTACGAACCGGTACTCTGGTATGGAGCGACGAGACCACCGCCTCACCGAGGAGCGATTCCACATCTACTCCAAGGAAAACAGCGTCCGGAAACTCCTGTGAAAATTTGAGGGAGATCCAACGGTCGGATCAAAAGTTATGGCCCTTTCGAACCGGTACTGTGGTATGGAGCGACGAGACCACCGCCTCACTGAGGAGGGATTCCACATCTACTCCAAGGAAAACAGCCATCCGGAAACTCCCGTGAAAATTTGAGGGAGATCCAACGGTCGGATCAAAAGTTATGGCCCTTTCGAACCGGTACTGCGGTATGGAGCGACGAGACCACCGCCTCACCGAGGAGCGATGCCACATCTACTCCAAGGAAAACAACGATACGGAAACTCTTGTGAAAATTTAAGGGAGATCCAACGGTCGGATCAAAAGTTATGGCCCTTTCGAACCGGTACTCTGGTTTGGAGCGACGAGACCATCCGCCACCGAGGAGCGATGCCACATCTACTCCAAGGAAAACAACATCCGGAAACTCTTGTGAAAATTTGAGGGAGATCCAACTGTCGGATCCAAAGTTAAAGCCCTTTCGAACCGGTACTCTAGTATGGAGCGACGAGACCACCGCCTCACCGAGGAGCGATGCCACATCTACTCCAAGGAAAACAGCGTCCGGAAACTCATGTGAAAATTTGAGGGAGATCCAACGGTCGGATCAAAAGTTATGCCCCTTTCGAACCGGTACTCGGTATGGAGCGACGAGACCACCGCCTCACCGAGGAGCGATGCCACATCTACTCCAAGGAAAACAACGTCCGCAAACTCTTGTGAAAATTTAAGGGACATCCAACGGTCGGATCAAAAGTTATGGCCCTTTCGAACCGGTACTCGTATGGAGCGACGAGACCACCGCCTCACCGAGGAGCGATGCCACATCTACTCCAAGGAAAACAACATCCGGAAACTCCTGTGAAAATTTGAGGGAGATCCAACGGTCGGATCAAAAGTTATGGCCTTTTCGAACCGGTACTCTGGTATGGAGCGACGAGACCACCGCCTCACCGAGGAGCGAGTCCACATCTACTTCAAGGAAAACAACATCCGGAAACTCCTGTGAAAATTTGAGGGAGATCCAACAGTCGGATCAAAAGTTATGGCCCTTTCGAACCGGTACTCTAGTATGGAGCGACGAGACCACCGCCCACCGAGGAGCGATGCCACATCTACTCCAAGGAAAAACAGGGTCCGGAAACTCCCGTGAAAATTTGAGGGAGATCCAACGATCGGATCAAAAGTTATGGCCTTTTCGAACCGGCATTCGGGTATGGAGCGACGAGACCACCGCTTCACCGAGGAGCGATTCCACATCAACTTCACGAAAAACAAGATCCGGAAACTCCTCCTGAAAATTTGAGGGAGATCCAACTATCGGATCAAAAGTTATGCCCTTTTCGAACCGGTACTCGGTTTGGAGCGACGAGACCACCGCCTCACCGAGGAGCGATTCCACATCTACTCCAAGGAAAACACCATCCGGAAACTCCCGTGAAAATTTGAGGGACATCCAACGGTCGGATCCAAAGTTAAGGCCCTTTCGAACCGGTACTCTGGTATGGAGCGACGAGACCACCGCCTCACCGAGGAGCGATGCCACATCTACTCCAAGGAAAAATAGGTCCGGAAACTCCTGTGAAAATTTGAGGGAGATCCAACGGTCGATCAAAAGTTATGGCCCTTTCAAACCGGTTCTCTGGTATGGAGCGACGAGACCACCGCCTCACCGAGGAGCGATGCCACATCTACTCCAAGGAAAACAGCGTTCGGAAACTCCTGTGAAAATTTGAGGGACATCCAACGGTCGGATCAAAAGTTATGGCCTTTTCGAACCGGTACTCTGGTTTGGAGCGACGAGATCATCGCCTAACCGAGGAGCGATTCCACATCTACTCCAAGGAAAACAACATCCGGAAACTCCTGTGAAAATTTGAGGGAGATCCAACGGTCGGATCAAAAGTTATGGCCCTTTCAAACCGGTACTCTAGTATGGAGCGACGAGACCACCGCCTCACCGAGGAGCGATTCCACATCTACTCCAAGGAAAACAGCGTCCGGAAACTCCCGTGAAAATTTGAGGGAGATCCAACGGTCGGATCAAAAGTTATGGCCCTTTCGAACCGGTACTGCGGTAGGCGAGCGACGAGACCACCGCCTCACCGAGGAGCGATGCCACATCTACTCCAAGGAAAACAACGTCCGGAAACTCTTGTGAAAATTTAAGGGAGATCCAACGGTCGGATCCAAAGTTATGGCCCTTTCGAACCGGTACTCCGTATGGAGCGACGAGACCACCGCCTCACCGAGGAGCGATGCCACATCTACTCAAGGAAAACAGCGTCCGGAAACTCCTGTGAAAATTTGAGGGAGATCCAACGTCGGATCAAAAGTTATGGCCTTTTCGAACCGGTACTCATTCGGTATGGAGCGACGAGACCACCCCTCACCGAGGACCGATTCCACATCTACTCCAAGGAAAACAGCGATCCGGAAACTCCCGTGAAAATTTGAGGGAGATCCAACGGTCGGATCAAAAGTTATGGCCCTTTCGAACCGGTACTCTAGTATGGAGCGACGAGACCACCGCCTCACCGAGGAGCGATGCCACATCTACTCCAAGGAAAACAGATCCGGAAACTCCCGTGAAAATTTGAGGGAGATCCAACGGTCGGATCAAAAGTTATGGCCTTTTCGAACCGGCATTCGGGTTTGGAGCGACGAGACCACCGCCTTCACCGAGGAGCGATGCCACATCAACTTCCAAGAAAAACAGGCGTCCGGAAACTCCTCGTGAAAATTTGAGGGAGATCCAACTATCGGATCAAAACTTATGCCCTTTTCGAACCGGTACTCGGGTTTGGAGCGACGAGACCACCGCCTCACCGAGGAGCGATTCCACATCTACTCCAAGGAAAACGCCATCCGGAAACTCCTGTGAAAATTTGAGGGAGATCCAACGGTCGGATCCAAAGTTAAGGCCCTTTCGAACCGGTACTCGGTATGGAGCGACGAGAACACCGCCTCACCGAGGAGCGATGCCACATCTACTCCAAGGAAAACAACGTCCGGAAACTCCTATGAAAATTTGAGGGACATCCAACGGTCTGATCAAAAGTTATGGCCCTTTCAAACCGGTTCTCTGGTATGGAGCGACGAGACCACCGCCTCACCGAGGAGCGCTGCCACATCTACTGCAAGGAAAACAGCGTTCGGAAACTCCTCTGAAAATTTGAGGGACATCCAACGGTCGGATCAAAAGTTATGGCCTTTTCGAACCTGTACTCTGGTTTGGAGCGACGAGATCATCGCCTCACCGAGGAGCGATTCCACATCTACTCCAAGGAAAACAACATCCGGAAACTCCTGTGAAAATTTGAGGGAGATCCAACGGTCGGATCCAAAGTTAAGGCCCTTTCAAACCGGTACTCTAGTATGGAGCGACGAGACCACCGCCTCACCGAGGAGCAATTCCACATCTACTCCAAGAAAAACAACGTCCGGAAACTCCCGTGAAAATTTGAGGGAGATCCAACGGTCGGATCAAAAGTTATGCCCCTTTCGAACCGGTACTGTCGGGAGCGACGAGACCACCGCCTCACCGAGGAGCGATGCCACATCTACTCCAAGGAAAACAACGTCCGCAAACTCTTGTGAAAATTTAAGGGAGATCCAACGGTCGGATCCAAAGTTAAGGCCCTTTCGAACCGGTACTCTGTATGGAGCGACGAGACCACCGCCTCACCGAGGAGCGATGCCACATCTACTGCAAGGAAAACAGCGTCCGGAAACTCCTGTGAAAATTTGAGGGAGATCCAACGGTCGGATCAAAAGTTATGGCCTTTTCGAACCGGTACTCCGGTATGGAGCGACGAGACCACCACTCACCGAGTAGCGATTCCACATCTACTCCAAGGAAAACAAGGGTCCGGAAACTCCTGTGAAAATTTGAGGGAGATCCAACGGTCGGATCAAAAGTTATGGCCCTTTCGAACCGGTACTCTAGTATGGAGCGACGAGACCACCGCCTCACCGAGGAGCGATGCCACATCTACTCCAAGGAAAACAACGATCCGGAAACTCCCGTGAAAATTTGAGGGAGATCCAACGGTCGGATCAAAAGTTATGGCCTTTTCGAACCGGCATTCGGGTTTGGAGCGACGAGACCACCGCCTCACCGAGGAGCGATGCCACATCTACTTCAAGGAAAACAGCATCCGGAAACTCCCGTGAAAATTTGAGGGAGATCCAACTATCGGATCAAAACTTATGGCCCTTTTCGAACCGGTACTCGGGTTTGGAGCGACGAGACCACCGCCTCACCGAGGAGCGATTCCACATCTACTCCAAGGAAAACACCATCCGGAAACTCCTGTGAAAATTTGAGGGAGATCCAACGGTCGGATCAAAAGTTATGGCCCTTTCGAACCGGTACTCTGGTATGGAGCGACGAGACCACCGCCTCACCGAGGAGCGATTCCACATCTACTCCAAGGAAAACAACGTCCGGAAACTCCTGTGAAAATTTGAGGGAGATCCAACGGTCGGATCAAAAGTTATGGCCCTTTCGAACCGGTACTCGGTATGGAGCGACGAGACCACCGCCTCACCGAGGAGCGATTCCACATCTACTCCAAGGAAAACAACGTCCAGAAACTCTTGTGAAAAGTTGAGGGAGATCCAACGGTCGGATCAAAAGTTATGGCCCTTTCGAACCGGTACTCGGTATGGAGCGACGAGACCACCGCCTCACCGAGGAGCGATGCCACATCTACTCCAAGGAAAACAGCGTCCGGAAACTCCCGTGAAAATTTGAGGGAGATCCAACGGTCGGATCAAAAGTTATGGCCTTTTCGAACCGGTACTCGGTATGGAGCGACGAGACCACCGCCTCACCGAGGAGCGATGCCACATCTACTCCAAGGAAAACAGCGTCCGGAAACTCTTGTGAAAATTTAAGGGAGATCCAACGGTCGGATCAAAAGTTATGGCCCTTTCGAACCGGTACTCTGTATGGAGCGACGAGACCACCGCCTCACCGAGGAGCGATGCCACATCTACTCCAAGGAAAACAGCGTCCGGAAACTCTCTGTGAAAATTTGAGGGAGATCCAACGGTCGGATCAAAAGTTATGGCCTTTTCGAACCGGTACTCGGTATGGAGCGACGAGACCACCGCCTCACCGAGGAGCGAGCCACATCTACTCCAAGGAAAACAGCGTCCGGAAACTCCTCGTGAAAATTTGAGGGAGATCCAACGGTCGGATCAAAAGTTATGGCCCTTTCAACCGGTACTCTAGTATGGAGCGACGAGACCACCGCCTCACCGAGGAGCGATTCCACATCTACTCCAAGGAAAACAGCGTCCGGAAACTCCTGTGAAAATTTGAGGGAGATCCAACGGTCGGATCAAAAGTTATGGCCCTTTCGAACCGGTACTCTAGTATGGAGCGACGAGACCACCGCCTCACCGAGGAGCGATGCCACATCTACTCCAAGGAAAAAAGCGTCCGGAAACTCCTGTGAAAATTTGAGGGAGATCCAACGGTCGGATCAAAAGTTATGGCTTTGTCTAACCGGTATTCGGGTTTGGAGCGACGAGACCTCCGCTTTACCGAGGAGCGATTCCACATCAACTTCAAGGAAAACAACTGTCCGGAAACTCCTGTGAAAATTTGAGGGACATCCAACTATCGGATCAAAACTTATGCCCTTTTCGAACCGGTACTCTGGTTTGGAGCGACGAGACCACCGCCTCACCGAGGAGCGATTCCACATCTACTCCAAGGAAAACACCATCCGGAAACTCCTGTGAAAATTTGAGGGACATCCAACGGTCGGATCAAAAGTTATGGCCCTTTCGAACCGGTACTCCGGTATGGAGCGACGAGACCACCGCCTCACCGAGGAGCGATGCAACATCTACTCCAAGGAAAACAGCGTCCGGAAACTCCTGTGAAAATTTGAGGGAGATCCAACGGTCGGATCAAAAGTTATGCCCCTTTCGAACCGGTACTCTGGTAAGGAGCGACGAGACCACCGCCTCACCGAGGAGCGATGCCACATCTACTCCAAGGAAAACAGCGTCCGCAAACTCTTGTGAAAATTTAAGGGACATCCAACGGTCGGATCCAAAGTTAAGGCCCTTTCGAACCGGTACTCTGTATGGAGCGACGAGACCACCGCCTCACCGAGGAGCGATGCCACATCTACTGCAAGGAAAACAAGCGTCCGAAAACTCCTGTGAAAATTTGAGGGAGATCCAACGGTCGGATCAAAAGTTATGGCCTTTTCGAACCGGTACTCGGTATGGAGCGACGAGACCACCGCCTCACCGAGGAGCGATGCCACATCTACTCCAAGGAAAACAGCGTCCGCAAACTCTTGTGAAAATTTAAGGGACATCCAACGGTCGGATCAAAAGTTATGGCCCTTTCGAACCGGTACTCTGTATGGAGCGACGAGACCACCGCCTCACCGAGGAGCGATGCCACATCTACTCCAAGGAAAACAACGTCCGGAAACTCCTGTGAAAATTTGAGGGAGATCCAACTGTCGGATCAAAAGTTATGGCCTTTTCGAACCGGTACTCTGGTATGGAGCGACGAGACCACCCCTCACCGAGGACCGAGCCACATCTACTCCAAGGAAAACAGCGTCCGGAAACTCCCGTGAAAATTTGAGGGAGATCCAACGGTCGGATCAAAAGTTATGGCCCTTTCGAACCGGTACTCTAGTATGGAGCGACGAGACCACCGCCTCACCGAGGAGCGATGCCACATCTACTCCAAGGAAAACAACGTCCGGAAACTCCTGTGAAAATTTGAGGGAGATCCAACGATCGGATCAAAAGTTATGGCCTTTCGAACCGGCATTCGGGTTTGGAGCGACGAGACCACCGCTTCACCGAGGAGCGCTGCCACATCAACTTCACGAAAAACAGCGTCCGGAAACTCCTCTGAAAATTTGAGGGACATCCAACTATCGGATCAAAACTTATGCACTTTTCGAACCGGTACTCTGGTTTGGAGCGACGAGACCACCGCCTCACCGAGGAGCGATTCCACATCTACTCCATGGAAAACACCATCCGGAAACTCCTGTGAAAATTTGAGGGACATCCAACGGTCGGATCCAAAGTTAAGGCCCTTTCGAACCGGTACTCTGGTATGGAGCGACGAGAACACCGCCTCACCGAGGAGCGATGCAACATCTACTCCAAGGAAAACAGCGTCCGGAAACTCCTATGAAAATTTGAGGGACATCCAACGGTCTGATCAAAAGTTATGGTCGTTTCAAACCGGTTCTCGGGTATGGAGCGACGAGACCACCGCCTCACCGAGGAGCGCTGCCACATCTACTCCAAGGAAAACAGCGTCCGGAAACTCCTCTGAAAATTTGAGGGACATCCAACGGTCGGATCAAAAGTTATGGCCTTTTCGAACTCAGTACTACGGTTTGGAGCGACGAGATCATCGCCTAACCGAGGAGCGATTCCACATCTACTCCAAGGAAAACAACATCCGGAAACTCCTGTGAAAATTTGAGGGAAATCCAACGGTCGGATCCAAAGTTAAGGCCCTTTCAAACCGGTACTCTAGTATGGAGCGACGAGACCACCGCCTCACCGAGGAGCGATGCCACATCTACTCCAAGGAAAAAACAGCGTCCGGAAACTCCTGTGAAAATTTGAGGGAGATCCAACGGTCGGATCAAAAGTTATGGCCCTTTCGAACCGGTACTCTAGTATGGAGCGACGAGACCACCGCCTCACCGAGGAGCGATGCCACATCTACTCCAAGGAAAACAGCGTCCGGAAACTCCTGTGAAAATTTGAGGGAGATCCAACGGTCGGATCAAAAGTTGTGGCCTTTTCGAACCGGCATTCGGGTTTGGAGCGACGAGACCACCGCTTCACCGAGGAGCGCTGCCACATCAACTTCACGAAAAACAGCGTCCGGAAACTCCTCTGAAAATTTGAGGGACATCCAACTATCGGATCAAAACTTATGCACTTTTCGAACCGGTACTCTGGTTTGGAGCGACGAGACCACCGCCTCACCGAGGAGCGATTCCACATCTACTCCAAGGAAAACACCATCCGGAAACTCCTGTGAAAATTTGAGGGACATCCAACGGTCGGATCCAAAGTTAAGGCCCTTTCGAACCGGTACTCTGGTATGGAGCGACGAGACCACCGCCTCACCGAGGAGCGATGCCACATCTACTCCAAGGAAAACAGCGTCCGGAAACTCCCGTGAAAATTTGAGGGAGATCCAACGGTCGGAACAAAAGTTATGCCCTTTCGAACCGGTACTCGGTAGGAGCGACGAGACCACCGCCTCACCGAGGAGCGCTGCCACATCTACTCCAAGGAAAACAGCGTCCGCAAACTCTTGTGAAAATTTAAGGGACATCCAACGGTCGGATCAAAAGTTAAGGCCCTTTCGAACCGGTACTCTGTATGGAGCGACGAGACCACCGCCTCACCGAGGAGCGATGCCACATCTACTCCAAGGAAAACAACGTCCGGAAACTCCTGTGAAAATTTGAGGGAGATCCAACGGTCGGATCAAAAGTTATGGCCTTTTCGAACCGGTACTGCGGTATGGAGCCACGAGACCACCGCCTCACCGAGGAGCGATGCCACATCTACTCCAAGGAAAACAGCGTCCGGAAACTCTTGTGAAAATTTGAGGGACATCCAACGGTCGGATCAAAAGTTATGGCCCTTTCGAACCGGTACTGCTGTATGGAGCGACGAGACCACCGCCTCACCGAGGAGCGATGCCACATCTACTCCAAGGAAAACAATGTCCGGAAACTCCTGTGAAAATTTGAGGGAGATCCAACGGTCGGATCAAAAGTTATGGCCTTTTCGAACCGGTACTCTGGTATGGAGCGACGAGACCACCGCCTCACCGAGGACCGAGCCACATCTACTCCAAGGAAAACAGCGTCCGGAAACTCTCGTGAAAATTTGAGGGAGATCCAACGGTCGGATCAAAAGTTATGGCCCTTTCGAACCGGTACTCTAGTATGGAGCGACGAGACCACCGCCTCACCGAGGAGCGATGCCACATCTACTCCAAGGAAAACAGCGTCCGGAAACTCCTGTGAAAATTTGAGGGAGATCCAACGATCGGATCAAAAGTTATGGCCTTTTCGAACCGGCATTCGGGTTTGGAGCGACGAGACCACCGCTTCACCGAGGAGCGCTGCCACATCAACTTCCAAGGAAAACAGCGTCCGGAAACTCCTCGAAAATTTGAGGGACATCCAACTATCGGATCAAAACTTATGCACTTTTCGAACCGGTACTCGGTTGGAGCGACGAGACCACCGCCTCACCGAGGAGCGATTCCACATCTACTCCAAGGAAAACACCATCCTGAAACTCCCGTGAAAATTTGAGGGAGATCAAACGGTCGGATCAAAAGTTAAGGCCCTTTCGAACCGGTACTCTGGTATGGAGCGACGAGACCACCGCCTCACCGAGGAGCGATGCCACATCTACTCCAAGGAAAACATCGTCCGGAAACTCCTGTGAAAATTTGAGGGACATCCAACGGTCGATCAAAAGTTATGGCCCTTTCAAACCGGTTCTCGGTATGGAGCGACGAGACCACCGCCTCACCGAGGAGCGATGCCACATCTACTCCAAGGAAAACAGCGTCCGGAAACTCTTGTGAAAATTTGAGGGACATCCAACGGTCGGATCAAAAGTTATGGCCCTTTTCGAACCGGTACTCTGGTATGGAGCGACGAGACCACCGCCTCACCGAGGAGCGATGCCACATCTACTCCAAGGAAAACAGCGGCGGAAACTCCTTGTGAAAATTTGAGGGAGATCCAACGGTCGGATCAAAAGTTATGGCCTTTTCGAACCGGTACTCTGGTATGGAGCGACGAGACCACCGCCTCACCGAGGAGCGATGCCACATCTACTCCAAGGAAAACAACGTCCGGAAACTCCCGTGAAAATTTGAGGGAGATCCAACGGTCGGATCAAAAGTTATGGCCTTTTCGAACCGGTACTGCATGGAGCGACGAGACCACCGCCTCACCGAGGAGCGATGCCACATCTACTCCAAGGAAAACAGCGTCCGGAAACTCTTGTGAAAATTTGAGGGAGATCCAACGGTCGGATCAAAAGTTAAGGCCCTTTCGAACCGGTACTCTAGTATGGAGCGACGAGACCACCGCCTCACCGAGGAGCGATGCCACATCTACTCCAAGGAAAACAGCGTCCGAAACTCCTGTGAAAATTTGAGGGAGATCCAACGGTCGGATCAAAAGTTATGGCCCTTTCGAACCGGTACTCTGGTATGGAGCGACGAGACCACCGCCTCACCGAGGAGCGATGCCACATCTACTCCAAGGAAAACAGCGTCCGCAAACTCTTGTGAAAATTTGAGGGAGATCCAATGGTCGGATCAAAAGTTATGGCCCTTTCGAACCGGTACTCGTATGGAGCGACGAGACCACCGCCTCACCGAGGAGCGATGCCACATCTACTCCAAGGAAAACAGCGTCCGGGAAACTCCCGTGAAAATTTGAGGGAGATCCAACGGTCGGATCAAAAGTTATGGCCTTTTCGAACCGGTACTCGGTATGGAGCGACGAGACCACCGCCCACCGAGGAGCGATGCCACATCTACTCCAAGGAAAACGGCGTCCGAAACTCCCGTGAAAATTTGAGGGAGATCCAACGGTCGGATCAAAAGTTATGGCCCTTTCGAACCGGTACTCTAGTATGGAGCGACGAGACCACCGCCTCACCGAGGAGCGATGCCACATCTACTCCAAGGAAAACAACGTCCGGAAACTCCCGTGAAAATTTGAGGGAGATCCAACGATCGGATCAAAAGTTATGGCCTTTTCGAACCGGCATTCGGGTTTGGAGCGACGAGACCACCGCTTCACCGAGGAGCGCTGCCACATCAACTTCACGAAAAACAGCGTCCGGAAACTCCTCTGAAAATTTGAGGGACATCCAACTGTCGGATCAAAACTTATGCCCTTTTCGAACCGGTACTCTGGTTTGGAGCGACGAGACCACCGCCTCACCGAGGAGCGATTCCACATCTACTCCATGGAAAACACCATCCGGAAACTCCTGTGAAAATTTGAGGGACATCCAACGGTCGGATCCAAAGTTAAGGCCCTTTCGAACCGGTACTGTATGGAGCGACGAGAACACCGCCTCACCGAGGAGCGATGCAACATCTACTCCAAGGAAAACAAAGTCCGGAAACTCCTATGAAAATTTGAGGGACATCCAACGGTCGATCAAAAGTTATGGCCCTTTCAAACCGGTTCTGGTATGGAGCGACGAGACCACCGCCTCACCGAGGAGCGATGCCACATCTACTCCAAGGAAAACAACGTCCGGAAACTCCTCGAAAATTTGAGGGACATCCAACGGTCGGATCAAAAGTTATGGCCTTTTCGAACCTGTACTCTGGTTTGGAGCGACGAGATCATCGCCTAACCGAGGAGCGATTCCACATCTACTCCAAGGAAAACAACATCCGGAAACTCCTGTGAAAATTTGAGGGAGATCCAACGGTCGGATCCAAAGTTAAGGCCCTTTCAAACCGGTACTCTAGTATGGAGCGACGAGACCACCGCCTCACCGAGGAGCGATGCCACATCTACTCCAAGGAAAACAGCGTCCGGAAACTCTTGTGAAAATTTGAGGGAGATCCAACGGTCGGATCAAAAGTTATGCCCCTTTCGAACCGGTACTCTGGTATGGAGCGACGAGACCACCGCCTCACCGAGGAGCGATGCCACATCTACTCCAAGGAAAACAGCGTCCGCAAACTCTTGTGAAAATTTAAGGGACATCCAACGGTCGGATCAAAAGTTATGGCCCTTTCGAACCGGATACTCTATATGGAGCGACGAGACCACCGCCTCACCGAGGAGCGATGCCACATCTACTCCAAGGAAAACAGCGTCCGGAAACTCCTGTGAAAATTTGAGGGAGATCCAACGGCCGGATCAAAAGTTATGGCCTTTTCGAACCGGTACTCTGGTATGGAGCGACGAGACCACCGCCTCACCGAGGACCGAGCCACATCTACTCCAAGGAAAACAACTGTCCGGAAACTCTCGTGAAAATTTGAGGGAGATCCAACGGTCGGATCAAAAGTTATGGCCCTTTCGAACCGGTACTCTAGTATGGAGCGACGAGACCACCGCCTCACCGAGGAGCGATGCCACATCTACTCCAAGGAAAACAGCGTCCGGAAACTCCCGTGAAAATTTGAGGGAGATCCAACGATCGGATCAAAAGTTATGGCCTTTTCGAACCGGCATTCGGGTTTGGAGCGACGAGACCACCGCTTCACCGAGGAGCGCTGCCACATCAACTTCACGAAAAACAGCGTCCGGAAACTCCTACGAAAATTTGAGGGACATCCAACTATCGGATCAAAACTTATGCACTTTTCGAACCGGTACTCGGGTTTGGAGCGACGAGACCACCGCCTCACCGAGGAGCGATTCCACATCTACTCCAAGGAAAACACCATCCGGAAACTCCTGTGAAAATTTGAGGGACATCCAACGGTCGGATCCAAAGTTAAGGCCCTTTCGAACCGGTACTCTGGTATGGAGCGACGAGACCACCGCCTCACCGAGGAGCGATGCCACATCTACTCCAAGGAAAACAGCGTCCGGAAACTCCTATGAAAATTTGAGGGACATCCAACGGTCGGATCAAAAGTTATGGCCCTTTCAAACCGGTTCTCTGGTATGGAGCGACGAGACCACCGCCTCACCGAGGAGCGCTGCCACATCTACTCCAAGGAAAACAGCGTCCGGAAACTCCTCGAAAATTTGAGGGACATCCAACGGTCGGATCAAAAGTTATGGCCTTTTCGAACCGGTACTCTGGTATGGAGCGACGAGACCATCGCCTCACCGAGGAGCGATTCCACATCTACTCCAAGGAAAACAACATCCGGAAACTCCCGTGAAAATTTGAGGGAGATCCAATGGTCGGATCAAAAGTTATGGCCCTTTCGAACCGGTACTCTAGTATGGAGCGACGAGACCACCGCCTCACCGAGGAGCGATGCCACATCTACTCCAAGGAAAACAACGGTCCGGAAACTCTTGTGAAAATTTGAGGGAGATCCAACGGTCGGATCAAAAGTTATGGCCCTTTCGAACCGGTACTCTAGTATGGAGCGACGAGACCACCGCCTCACCGAGGAGCGATGCCACATCTACTCCAAGGAAAACAGCGTCCGGAAACTCCTGTGAAAATTTGAGGGAGATCCAACGGTCGGATCAAAAGTTATGGCCTTTTCGAACCGGTATTCTGGGTTTGGAGCGACGAGACCACCGCCTCACCGAGGAGCGATGCCACATCTACTTCAAGGAAAACAGCGTCCGAAACTCCTCTGAAAATTTGAGGGACATCCAACTAGCCGGATCAAAAGTTATGCCCTTTTCGAACCGGTACTGCGGTTTGGAGCGACGAGACCACCGCCTCTCCGAGGAGCGAATCCACATCTACTCCAAGGAAAACACCATCCGGAAACTCTTGTGAAAATTTGAGGGAAATCCAACGGTCGGATCAAAAGTTAAGGCCCTTTCGAACCGGTACTCTGGTATGGAGCGACGAGACCACCGCCTCACCGAGGAGCGATGCCACATCTACTCCAAGGAAAACAGCATCCGGAAACTCCCGTGAAAATTTGAGGGAGATCCAACGGTCGGATCAAAAGTTATGGCCCTTTCGAACCGGTACTCTGGTATGGAGCGACGAGACCACCGCCTCACCGAGGAGCGATGCCACATCTACTCCAAGGAAAAAAAGCGTCCGGAAACTCTTGTGAAAATTTGAGGGAGATCCAACGGTCGGATCAAAAGTTATGGCCCTTTCGAACCGGTACTCTGTATGGAGCGACGAGACCACCGCCTCACCGAGGAGCGATGCCACATCTACTCCAAGGAAAACAACTGTCCGGAAACTCCTGTGAAAATTTGAGGGAGATCCAACTGTCGGATCAAAAGTTATGGCCTTTTCGAACCGGTTCTCTGGTATGGAGCGACGAGACCACCGCCTCACCGAGGAGCGATGCCACATCTACTCCAAGGAAAACAGCGTCCGGAAACTCCTGTGAAAATTTGAGGGACATCCAACGGTCGGATCAAAAGTTAAGGCCCTTTCGAACCGGTACTCTGGTTTGGAGCGACGAGACCACCGCCTCACCGAGGAGCGATGCCACATCTACTTCCAAGGAAAACACGGCGTCCGAAACTCCTATGAAAATTTGAGGGACATCCAACTATCGGATCAAAAGTTATGGCCCTTTCGAACCGGTACTCTGTATGGAGCGACGAGACCACCGCCTCACCGAGGAGCGATGCCACATCTACTCCAAGGAAAACAGCGTCCGGAAACTCCTGTGAAAATTTGAGGGACATCCAACGGTCGGATCAAAAGTTATGGCCCTTTTCGAACCGGTACTCTGGTATGGAGCGACGAGACCACCGCCTCACCGAGGAGCGATGCCACATCTACTCCAAGGAAAACAGCGTCCGGAAACTCCTATGAAAATTTGAGGGACATCCAACGGTCGGATCAAAAGTTATGGCCCTTTCGAACCGGTTCTCTGGTATGGAGCGACGAGACCACCGCCTCACCGAGGAGCGCTGCCACATCTACTCCAAGGAAAAAGCGTCCGGAAACTCCTGTGAAAATTTGAGGGACATCCAACGGTCGGATCAAAAGTTATGGCCTTTTCGAACCGGTACTCTGGTTTGGAGCGACGAGACCATCGCCTCACCGAGGAGCGATTCCACATCTACTCCAAGGAAAACAACATCCGGAAACTCCCGTGAAAATTTGAGGGAGATCCAACGGTCGGATCAAAAGTTATGGCCCTTTCGAACCGGTACTCTGGTATGGAGCGACGAGACCACCGCCTCACCGAGGAGCGATGCCACATCTACTCCAAGGAAAACAACGATCCGGAAACTCCTGTGAAAATTTGAGGGAGATCCAACGGTCGGATCAAAAGTTATGGCCCTTTCGAACCGGTACTCTAGTATGGAGCGACGAGACCACCGCTTCACCGAGGAGCGCTGCCACATCTACTTCAAGGAAAACAGCGTCCGGAAACTCCTCTGAAAATTTGAGGGACATCCAACTATCGGATCAAAACTTATGCACTTTTCGAACCGGTACTCTGGTTTGGAGCGACGAGACCACCGCCTCACCGAGGAGCGATTCCACATCTACTCCAAGGAAAACACCATCCGGAAACTCCCGTGAAAATTTGAGGGACATCCAACGGTCGGATCCAAAGTTAAGGCCCTTTCGAACCGGTACTCTAGTATGGAGCGACGAGACCACCGCCTCACCGAGGAGCGATGCCACATCTACTCCAAGGAAAACAGCGTCCGGAAACTCCTGTGAAAATTTGAGGGACATCCAACGGTCGGATCAAAAGTTATGGCCTTTTCGAACCTAAGATTCGGTATGGAGCGACGAGACCACCGCCTCACCGAGGAGCGCTGCCACATCAACTTCACAAAAAACAGCGTCCGGAAACTCCTCTGAAAATTTGAGGGACATCCAACTATCGGATCAAAAGTTATGGCCCTTTCGAACCGGTACTCGGTATGGAGCGACGAGACCACCGCCTCACCGAGGAGCGATGCCACATCTACTCCAAGGAAAACACAACGTCCGGAAACTCCCGTGAAAATTTGAGGGAGATCCAACTATCGGATCAAAAGTTATGGCCTTTCGAACCGGTACTCTGGGTATGGAGCGACGAGACCACCGCCTCACCGAGGAGCGATGCCACATCTACTCCAAGGAAAACAACGTCCAGAAACTACTATGAAAATTTGAGGGAGATCCAACGGTCGGATCAACAGTCATGGCCCTATCGAACCGGTACTCGGTATGGAGCGACGAGACCACCGCCTCACCGAGGAGCGATGCCACATCTACTCCAAGGAAAACAACGATCCGGAAACTCCCGTGAAAATTTGAGGGAGATCCAACGGTCGGATCAAAAGTTATGGCCCTTTCGAACCGGTACTCGGTATGGAGCGACGAGACCACCGCCTCACCGAGGAGCGATGCCACATCTACTCCAAGGAAAACAACCGTCCGGAAACTCCTCGTGAAAATTTGAGGGAGATCCAACGGTCGGATCAAAACTTATGGCCCTTTCGAACCGGTACTCGGTATGGAGCGCCGAGACCACCGCCTCACCGAGTAGCGATTCCACATCTACTCCAAGGAAAACACCATCCAGGAAACTCCGTGAAAATTTGAGGGACATCCAACGGTCGGATCAAAAGTTATGGCCATTTCGAACCGGTACTCTGGTTTGGAGCGACGAGACCACCGCCTCACCGAGGAGCGATGCCACATCTACTCCAAGGAGAAACAAAGTCCGGAAACTCCTGTGAAAATTTGAGGAAGATCCAACGATCGGATCAAAAGTTATGGCACTTTCGAACTGGAACTCTGGTATGGAGCGACGAGACCACCGCCTCACCGAGGAGCGATGCCACATCTACTCCAAGGAAAACAACGTCCCGAAACTCCTGTGAAAATTTGAGGGACATGCAACGGTCGGATCAAAAGTTATGGCCTTTTCGAACCGGTACTCGGTATGGAGCGACGAGACCACCGCCTCACCGAGGAGCGCTGCCACATCTACTCCAAGGAAAACAACCATCCGGAAACTCCCGTGAAAATTTGAGGGACATCCAACGGTCGGATCAAAAGTTATGGCCCTTTCGAACCGGTACTCTGGTTTGGAGCGACGAGACCACCGCCTCACCGAGGAGCGCTGCCACATCAACTTCACAAAAAACAGCGTCCGGAAACTCCTATGAAAATTTGAGGGACATCCAACTATCGGATCAAAAGTTATGATCCTTTCGAACCGGTACTCGGTATGGAGCGACGAGACCACCGCCTCACCGAGGAGCGATGCCACATCTACTCCAAGGAAAACAAATGTCCGGAAACTCCCGTGAAAATTTGAGGAGATCCAACGGTCGGATCAAAAGTTATGGCCCTTTCGAACCGGTACTCTAGTATGGAGCGACGAGACCACCGCCTCACCGAGGAGCGATGCCACATCTACTCCAAGGAAAACAGCGTCCGGAAACTCCTGTGAAAATTTGAGGGAGATCCAACGGTCGGATCAAAAGTTATGGCCCTTTCGAACCGGTACTCTGGTATGGAGCAACGAGACCACCTCCTTACCGAGGAGCGATGCCACAACTACTCCATGGAAAACACCATCCGGAAACTCCTGTGAAAATTTGAGGGACATCCAACGGTCGGATCAAAAGTTATGGCCTTTTCGAACCGGTACTCGTTTGGAGCGACGAGACCACCGCCTCACCGAGGAGCGATGCCACATCTACTCCAAGGAAAACAACGTCCGGAAACTCATGTGAAAATTTGAGGAAGATCCAACGATCGGATCAAAAGTTATGGCACTTTCGAACCGGTACTCGGTATGGAGCGACGAGACCACCGCCTCACCGAGGAGCGATGCCACATCTACTCCAAGGAAAACAACGTCCGGAAACTCTCGTGAAAATTTGAGGGACATCCAACGGTCGGATCAAAAGTTATGGCCTTTTCGAACCGGTACTCTGGTATGGAGCGACGAGACCACCGCCTCACCGAGGAGCGATGCCACATCTACTCCAAGGAAAACAGCGTCCGGAAACTCCTGTGAAAATTTGAGGGAGATCCAACGGTCGGATCAAAAGTTATGGCCTTTTCGAACCGGCATTCGGGTTTGGAGCGACGAGACCACCGCTCACCGAGGAGCGCCGCCACATCAACTTCACGAAAAACAACTCCCGAAACTCCTCTGAAAATTTGAGGGACATCCAACTATCGGATCAAAACTTATGCACTTTTCGAACCGGTACTCTGGTTTGGAGCGACGAGACCACCGCCTCACCGAGGAGCGATTCCACATCTACTCCATGGAAAACACCATCCGGAAACTCCTGTGAAAATTTGAGGGACATCCAACGGTCGGATCCAAAGTTAAGGCCCTTTCGAACCGGTACTCTAGTATGGAGCGACGAGATCACCGCCTCACCGAGGAGCGATGCCAACATCTACTCCAAGGAAAACAGAGTCCGGAAACTCCCGTGAAAATTTGAGGGAGATCCAACGGTCGGATCAAAAGTTATGGCCCTTTCGAACCGGTACTCTGGTATGGAGCGACGAGACCACCGCCTCACCGAGGAGCGCTGCCACATCTACTCCAAGGAAAACAGCGTCCGCAAACTCTTGTGAAAATTTAAGGGACATCCAACGGTCGGATCCAAAGTTAAGGCCCTTTCGAACCGGTACTCGTATGGAGCGACGAGACCACCGCCTCACCGAGGAGCGATGCCACATCTACTCCAAGGAAAACAACGTCCGGAAACTCCTCGTGAAAATTTGAGGGAGATCCAACGTCGGATCAAAAGTTATGGCCTTTTCGAACCGGTACTCGGTATGGAGCGACGAGACCACCGCCTCACCGAGGAGCGATGCCCCATCTACTCCAAGGAAAACAGAGTCCGGAAACTCCTGTGAAAATTTGAGGGACATCCAACGGTCGGATCAAAAGTTAAGGCCCTTTCGAACCGGTACTCTGGTATGGAGCGACGAGACCACCGCCTCACCGAGGAGCGCCGCCACATCAACTCCAAGGAAAACAATCGTCCGGAAACTCCTATGAAAATTTGAGGGACATCCAACTATCGGATCAAAAGTTATGGCCCTTTCGAACCGGTACTCTGTATGGAGCGACGAGACCACCGCCTCACCGAGGAGCGATGCCACATCTACTCCAAGGAAAACAACGTCCGGAAACTCCCGTGAAAATTTGAGGGACATCCAACGGTCGGATCAAAAGTTATGGCCTTTTCGAACCGGTACTCTGGTATGGAGCGACGAGACCACCGCCTCACCGAGGAGCGATGCCACATCTACTCCAAGGAAAACAGCATCCGGAAACTCCTATGAAAATTTGAGGGACATCCAACGGTCGGATCAAAAGTTATGGCCCTGTCGAACCGGTTCTCGGTATGGAGCGACGAGACCACCGCCTCACCGAGGAGCGATGCCACATCTACTCCAAGGAAAACAACGCGTCCGGAAACTCCTCTGAAAATTTGAGGGACATCCAACGGTCGGATCAAAAGTTATGGCCTTTTCGAACCTGTACTCTGGTTTGGAGCGACGAGATCATCGCCTAACCGAGGAGCGATTCCACATCTACTCCAAGGAAAACAACATCCGGAAACTCCCGTGAAAATTTGAGGGAAATCCAACGGTCGGATCCAAAGTTAAGGCCCTTTCAAACCGGTACTCTAGTATGGAGCGACGAGACCACTGCCTCACCGAGGAGCGCTGCCACATCTACTCCAAGGAAAACAACGATCCGGAAACTCCCGTGAAAATTTGAGGGAGATCCAACGGTCGGATCAAAAGTTATGGCCCTTTCGAACCGGTACTCTAGTATGGAGCGACGAGACCACCGCCTCACCGAGGAGCGATGCCACATCAACTTCCAAGGAAAACAGATCCCGGAAACTCCTCGTGAAAATTTGAGGGACATCCAACTATCGGATCAAAACTTATGGCCTTTTCGAACCGGTACTCGGGTTTGGAGCGACGAGACCACCGCCTCACCGAGGAGCGATTCCACATCTACTCCAAGGAAAACACCATCCGGAAACTCCTGTGAAAATTTGAGGGACATCCAACGGTCGGATCCAAAGTTAAGGCCCTTTCGAACCGGTACTCTAGTATGGAGCGACGAGACCACCGCCTCACCGAGGAGCGATGCCACATCTACTCCAAGGAAAACAGCGTCCGGAAACTCCTGTGAAAATTTGAGGGACATCCAACGGTCGGATCAAAAGTTATGGCCTTTTCGAACCGGTACTCTGGTTTGGAGCGACGAGACCACCGCCTCACCGAGGAGCGATGCCACATCTACTTCACAAAGAAAACACATCCGGAAACTCCTCGAAAATTTGAGGGAGATCCAACTATCGGATCAAAAGTTATGACCCTTTCGAACCGGTACTCTGTTATGGAGCGACGAGACCACCGCCTCTCCAAGGAGCGCTGCCACATCAACTTCACAAAAAACAGCGTCCGGAAATTCCTGTGAAAATTTGAGGGACATCCAACTATCGGATCAAAACTTATGGCCTTTCGAACCGGTACTCGGTATGGAGCGACGAGACCACCGCCTCACCGAGGAGCGATGCCACATCTACTCCAAGGAAAACAGCGTCCGGAAACTCCTATGAAAATTTGAGGGAGATCCAACGGTCGGATCAAAAGTTATGGCCCTTTCGAACCGGTACTCTGGTATGGAGCGACGAGACCACCGCCTCACCGAGGAGCGATGCCACATCTACTCCAAGGAAAACAACGTCCGGAAACTCCTGTGAAAATTTGAGGGAGATCCAACGGTCGGATCAAAAGTTATGACCCTTTCGAACCGGTACTCGGTATGGAGCGACGAGACCACCGCCTCACCGAGGAGCGATGCCACATCTACTCCAAGGAAAACAACGTCCGGAAACTCCTGTGAAAATTTGAGAGAGATCCAACGGTCGGATCAAAACTTATGGCCCTTTCGAACCGGTACTGGTATGGAGCGCCGAGGCCACCGCCTCACCGAGGAGCGATGCCACAACTACTCCATGGAAAACACCATTCGGAAACTCCTGTGAAAAGTTGAGGGACATCCAACGGTCGGATCAAAAGCTATGGCCATTTCGAACCGGTACTCTGGTTTGGAGCGACGAGACCACCGCCTCATCGAGGAGCGATGCCATATCTACTCCAAGGAGAACAGTGTCCGGAAACTCCTGTGAAAATTTGAGGAAGATCCAACGATCGGATCAAAAGTTATGGCACTTTCGAACTGGAACTCTGGTATGGAGCGACGAGACCACCGCCTCACCGAGGAGCGATGCCACATCTACTCCAAGGAAAACAGCGTCCGAGAAACTCCCGTGAAAATTTGAGGGACATCCAACGGTCGGATCAAAAGTTATGGCCTTTTCGAACCGGTACTCTGGTATGGAGCGACGAGACCACCGCCTCACCGAGGAGCGATGCCACATCTACTCCAAGGAAAACAACATCCGGAAACTCCTGTGAAAATTTGAGGGAAATCCAACGGTCGGATCCAAAGTTAAGGCCCTTTCGAACCGGTACTCTGGTTGGGAGCGACGAGACCACCGCCTCACCGAGGAGCGCCGCCACATCAACTTCACAAAAAACAGCGTCCGGAAACTCCTATGAAAATTTGAGGGACATCCAACTATCGGATCAAAAGTTATGACCCTTTCGAACCGGTACTCTGTTATGGAGCGACGAGACCACCACCTCTCCAAGGAGCGATGCCACATCTACTCCAAGGAAAACAACGATCCGGAAACTCCCGTGAAAATTTGAGGGAGATCCAACGGTCGGATCAAAAGTTATGGCCCTTTCGAACCGGTACTCTGGTATGGAGCGACGAGACCACCGCCTCACCGAGGAGCGATGCCACATCTACTCCAAGGAAAAACAGCGTCCGGAAACTCGTGTGAAAATTTGAGGGAAATCCAACGGTCGGATCAAAAGTTATGGCCCTTTCGAACCGGTACTCTGGTATGGAGCGACGAGACCACCGCCTTACCGAGGAGCGATGCCACATCTACTCCAAGGAAAACACCATCCGGAAACTCCTGTGAAAATTTGAGGGACATCCAACGGTCGGATCAAAAGCTATGGCCTTTTCGAACCGGTACTCTGGTTTGGAGCGACGAGACCACCGCCTCACCGAGGAGCGATGCCACATCTACTCCAAGGAGAACAAAGTGTCCGGAAACTCCCGTGAAAATTTGAGGAAGATCCAACGATCGGATCAAAAGTTATGGCACTTTCGAACCGGAACTCGGTATGGAGCGACGAGACCACCGCCTCACCGAGGAGCGATGCCACATCTACTCCAAGGAAAACAAGCGTCCCGAAACTCCCGTGAAAATTTGAGGGACATCCAACGGTCGGATCAAAAGTTATGGCCTTTTCGAACCGGTACTCGGTATGGAGCGACGAGATCACCGCCCACCGAGGAGCGCTGCCACATCTACTCCAAGGAAAACAACTCTCCGAAACTCCCTGTGAAAATTTGAGGGACATCCAACGGTCGGATCCAAAGTTAAGGCCCTTTCGAACCGGTACTCTGGTTTGGAGCGACGAGACCACCGCCTCACCGAGGAGCGCTGCCACATCAACTTCACAAAAAACAAATGTCCGGAAACTCCTATGAAAATTTGAGGGACATCCAACTATCGGATCAAAAGTTATGACCCTTTCGAACCGGTACTCTGTATGGAGCGACGAGACCACCACCTCACCGAGGAGCGATGCCACATCTACTCCAAGGAAAACAAAGTCCGGAAACTCCTGTGAAAATTTGAGGGACATCCAACGGTCGGATCAAAAGTTATGGCCTTTTCGAACCGGTACTCGGGTTTGGAGCGACGAGACCACCGCCTCACCGAGGAGCGATTCCACATCTACTCCAAGGAAAACACCATCCGGAAACTCCTGTGAAAATTTGAGGGACATCCAACGGTCGGATCCAAAGTTAAGGCCCTTTCGAACCGGTAATCTAGTATGGAGCGACGAGACCACCGCCTCACCGAGGAGCGATGCCACATCTACTCCAAGGAAAACACCATCCGGAAACTCCTGTGAAAATTTGAGGGACATCCAACGGTCGGATCAAAAGTTATGGCCTTTTCGAACCGGTACTCTGGTATGGAGCGACGAGACCACCGCCTCAACGAGGAGCAATTCCACATCTACTCCAAGGAAAACAACGTACGGAAACTCCTGGAAAAATTTGAGGGAGATCCAACGATCGGATCAAAAGTTATGGCTCTTTCGAACCGGAACTCGAGTATGGAGCGACGAGACCACCGCCTCACCGAGGAGCGATGCCACATCTACTCCAAGGAAAACAACGTCCGGAAACTCCCGTGAAAATTTGAGGGACATCCAACGGTCGGATCCAAAGTTAAGGCCCTTTCGAACCGGTACTCTGGTTTGGAGCGACGAGACCACCGCCTCACCGAGGAGCGCTGCCACATCAACTTCACAAAAAACAGCGTCCGGAAACTCCTGTGAAAATTTGAGGGACATCAAACTATCGGATCAAAAGTTATGACCCTTTCGAACCGGTACTGGTATGGAGCGATGAGACCACCGCCTCACCAAGGAGCGATGCCACATCTACTCCAAGGAAAACAGCGTCCGGAAACTCCTGTGAAAATTTGAGGGAGATCCAACGGTCGGATCAAAAGTTATGACCCTTTCAAATCGGTACTCTAGTATAGAGAGACGCGACCACCGCCTCACCGAGGAGCGATGCCACATCTACTCCAAGGAAAACAGGGTCCGGAAACTCGTGTGAAAATTTGAGGGAGATCCAACGGTCGGATCAAAAGTTATGGCCCTTTCGAACCGGTACTCGGTATGGAGCGACGAGGCCACCTCCTCACCGAGGAGCGATGCCACATCTACTCCAAGGAAAACAGAGTCCGGAAACTCCCGTGAAAATTTGAGGGAGATCCAACGGTCGGATCAAAAGTTATGCCCTTTCGAACCGGTACTCGGTATGGAGCGACGAGACCACCGTCTCACCGAGGAGCGATGCCACATCTACTTCAAGGAAAACACGTCGTCCGGAAACTCTCGTGAAAATTTGAGGGAGATCCAACAGTCGGATCAAAAGTTATGGCCCTTTCGAACCGGTACTCGGTATGGAGCAACGAGACCACCTCCTCACCGAGGAGCGATGCCACATCTACTCCAAGGAAAACAGCGTCCGGAAACTCCCGTGAAAATTTGAGGGAGATCCAACGGTCGGATCAAAAGTTATGACCCTTTCGAACCGGTACTTTGTTATGGAGCGACGAGACCACCGCCTCACCGATGAGCGATGCCATATCTACTACAAGGAAAACAAAGTCCGGAAACTCTCGTGAAAATTTGAGGGAGATCCAACAGTCGGATCAAAAGTTATGGCCCTTTCAAACCGGTACTCTGGTATGGAGCGACGAGACCACCTCCTTACCGAGGAGGGATGCAACATCTACTCCAAGGAAAACAGCGTCCGGAAACTCCTGTGAAAATTTGATGGAGATCCAACGGTCGGATCAAAAGTTATGACCCTTTCGAACCGGTACTATGGTATGGAGCGACGAGACTACCGCCTCACCGAGGAGCGCTGCCACATCAACTTCACGAAAAACAACATCCGTAAACTACTATGAAAATTTGAGGGACATCCAACGGTTGGATCAAAAGTTATGGCTTTTTCGAACCGGTACTCTGGTTTGGAGCGACGAGACCACCGCCTCACCGAGGAGCGATGCCACATCTACTCCAAGGAAAACAGCGTCCGGAAACTCCTGCGAAAATTTGAGGGACATCCAACGGTCGGATCAAAAGTTATGGCCTTTTCGAACCGGTACTCTGGTATGGAGCGACGAGACCACCGCCTCACCGAGGAGCGATGCCACATCTACTCCAAGGAAAATAGCGTCCGGAAACTCTGTGAAAATTTGAGGGAGATCCAATAGTCGGATCAAAAGTTATGGCCCTTTCGAACCGGTACTCGGTATGGAGCGACGAGACCACCTCCTCACCGAGGAGCGATGCCACATCTACTCCAAGGAAAACAGTCCGGAAACTCTCCGTGAAAATTTGAGGGAGATCCAACGGTCGGATCAAAAGTTATGACCCTTTCAAACCGGTACTCTGGTATGGAGCGACGAGACCACCGCCTCACCGAGGAGCGATGCCACATCTACTCCAAGGAAAACAGCGTCCGGAAACTCTTGTGAAAATTTGAGGGAGATCCAACGGTCGGATCAAAAGTTATGACCCTTTCGAACCGGTACTCTGGTATGGAGCGACGAGACCACCGCCTCACCGAGGAGCGATGCCATATCTACTCCAAGGAAAACAGCGTCCGGAAACTCCTGTGAAAATTTGAGGGAGATCCAACAGTCGGATCAAAAGTTATGGCCCTTTCGAACCGGTACTCTGGTATGGAGCAACGAGACCACCTCCTTACCGAGGAGCGTTGCCACATCTACTCCAAGGAAAACAGCGTCCGGAAACTCCTGTGAAAATTTGAGGGAGATCCAACGGTCGGATCAAAAGTTATGACCCTTTCGAACCGGTACTTTGTTATGGAGCGACGAGACCACCGCCTCACCGATGAGCGATGCCATATCAACTCTAAGGAAAACAGCGTCCGGAAATTCCTGTGAAAATTTGAGGGACATTCAATGGTCGGATCAAAAGTTATGGCCTTTTCAAACCGGTACTCTGGTATGGAGCGACGAGACCACCGCCTCACCGAGGAGCGATGCCACATCTACTCCAAGGAAAACAAATGTCCGGAAACTCCCGTGAAAATTTGAGGGAGATCCAACGGTCGGATCAAAAGTTATGATTCTTTCGAACCGGTACTCTCGTATGGAGCGACGAGACCACCGCCTCACCGAGGAGCAATGCCACATCAACTTCACGAAAAACAACATCCAGAAACTCCTACGAAAATTTGAGGGACATCTAACGGTCGGATCAAAAGTTATGCCCTTTTCGAACCGGTACTCTGGTTTGGAGCGACGAGTCTACCGCCCACCGAGGAGCGCTGCCACATCAACTTCACGAAAAACAACGTCCGGAAACTCCTATGAAAATTTGAGGGACATCCAACGGTCGGATCAAAAGTTATGGCCTTTTCGAACCGGTACTCTGGTTTGGAGCGACGAGACCACCGCCTCACCGAGGAGCGATGCCACATCTACTCCAAGGAAAACAGCGTCCGGAAACTCTCGTGAAAATTTGAGGGACATCCAACGGTCGGATCAAAAGTTATGGCCTTTTCAAACCGGTACTCTGGTTTGGAGCGACGAGACCACCGCCTCACCGAGGAGCGATGCCACATCTACTCCAAGGAAAACAGCGTCCGGAAACTCCTGTGAAAATTTGAGGGAGATCCAACGGTCGGATCAAAAGTTATGACCCTTTCGAACCGGTACTCGGTATGGAGCGACGAGACCACCGCGTCACCGAGGAGCGATGCCACATCAACTCTAAGGAAAACAGCGTCCGGAAATTCCTGTGAAAATTTGAGGGACATTCAACGGTCGGATCAAAAGTTAATGCCTTTTCGAACCGGTACTCTGGTATGGAGCGACGAGACCACCGCCTCACCGATGAGCGATGCCATAGCTACTCCAAGGAAAACAGCGTCCGGAAACTCCTTTGAAAATTTGAGGGAGATCCAACGGTCGGATCAAAAGTTATGACCCTTTCGAACCGCTACTCTGGTATGGAGCGACGAGACTACCGCCTCACCGAGGAGCGCTGCCGCATCAACTTCACGAAAAACAACATCCAGAAACTCCTCTGAAAATTTGAGGGGCATCCAACTGTCGGATCAAAAGTTATGCACTTTTCGAACCGGTACTGCGTATGGAGTGACGAGACCACCGCCTCACCGAGGAGCGATGCCACATCTACTCCAAGGAAAACAACTGTCCGGAAACTCCCGTGAAAATTTGAGGGAGATCCAACGGTCGGATCAAAAGTTATGTCCCTTTCGAACCGGTACTTTGTTATGGAGCGACGAGACTACCGCTTCACCGAGGAGCGTGACACGACCAAAAGATTGATGTCTTCTCCCAAGTGCAGGAGTGTCGAAGTATTAAATAACCCAGCAAGACCGGGGTCGAACCACAGGGAGGTTACTTGTATAAATTATAAGCAACAATAATACTACAACAATAGTAACAATAATAATAATAATAATAATAATAATAGTGATAATAATAATAGTGAAGAAGAAGAGGAAGAAGTTGATGAGAACTTTGAGATGAAAGATTAACGTAAGGATTAAACAATGATAACAACAAATGTCAAGGTTAGAGGATCCACTAATGGTACATCAAACAAGTATAGTATAAACTCTTATTATTCAACTGGAAACCACACACAAAGGAGGTTCCAATCGGATTATAAATTGTTAACATGATTACATTAGTTATCTTATTCGAATAATGCTAATACTTGTAAATGTTGTCGGGCATTCATGATTATAACTTATGTTAACAACAAATCAAGTTCTTTTCATAGCTCGGTGTCGGTTATACCATACGAGATGGGCTATGAAAGTACCAAGTATTTGTTGTACCAAGTGTTATACAACATAAATCTAGATTAACCATTTAACAAGCAAAGTATTAAAAGTGAACAAGATAGCAAATATAAAGCATGTTAGTATCCAACATTAAGGTCCATGTTAAGTTTATATTATACTTATTCTTACACCATTAGTGTACCCCTTTTCACCTTGACATAATTAATTTAGCTAGACATAATGAAAGAAAGAAACATAAATAAACAAGGAAAGGAAATGAAAAGCATAAGCAAGAGATTAATATAAGCAAAACTTAAGCATTACAAAATATAAAGAGAGAGCAAGAGCATGATCTTGATCTGAAAACCAAGATGCCTAAATACATGGCAAATGCCTCCTTTTATAGGCCAAAATTCGAACTATTGATTTGTTGACAAATTGATGAGTGGGTGGCCACATCTTGACTTGGTGACAATTCTTATCTTCTTGTCTCCAAAAAACGTCATTGATTACGTCATAATTTGAACAAACTTGAATCATGAAAGTTCTAGGAAATTGTCTCATCTTTCCAGGGGTAAACATTTGAGATCATTTGGACTTCTAGAACTCGAGATATGGGCTGAACATTGAACACGGTCCACCGAGGAGACGATTGCGGACTTCTTCTTTGTTGCTACAATTTGGACTTGAAAACGGCCTTGTTAAATCTTGGGCTCCACATGAAAGTTGTAGGCCTATGTCTTATATTTCCATCCATATAAAATGGACCTAAATCCAAGATCTACAGCTCCAGATATGACCCAATTACCGAACTGTGTTCCAGCTTTGGACCGCACCAAGGATCTCTTTGGCCATCTTTTTGTCCTTTCAATTTCGCACTTCAACTCATCAATCAATTCTTTCATTTATGTGATAGGCCTGCATTTAATATGAACATTTACCATAAATTAAAGGTATCTTATATAATTAGATATGTTATTATAAAACACGCTTTAGTTAAGAAGTTATTGATACTTCAAGTGCAAAATGATGATATAAAACCTTGATAAAAATGCACTTTTAAGTACTAATCAGAGCGTTGCCACATCAACTTCACGAAAAACAACATCCGGAAACTACTATGAAAATTTGAGGGACATCCAACGGTCGGATCAAAAGTTATGGCTTTTTCGAACCGGTACTCTCGTTTGGAGCGACGAGACCACCACCTCACCAAGGAGCGATGCCACATCTACTCCAAGGAAAACAGCGTCCGGAAACTCCTGTGAAAATTTGAGGGACATCCAACGGTCGGATCAAAAGTTATGGCCTTTTCGAACCGGTACTCTGGTTTAGAGCGACGAGACCACCGCCTCACCGAGGAGCGATGCCACATCTACTGCAAGGAAAACAGCGTTCGGAAACTCCTGTGAAAATTTGAGGGATATCCAACGGTCGGATCAAAAGTTATGACCCTTTCGAACCGCTACTCTGGTATGGAGCGACGAGACTCCCTTTTCACCGAGGAGCGCTGCCACATCAACTTCACGAAAAACAACATCCGGAAACTCCTATGAAAATTTGAGGGGCATCCAACTGTCGGATCAAAAGTTATGCACTTTTCGAACCGGTACTCTGGTATGGAGTGACGACACCACCGCCTCACCGAGGAGCGATGCCACATCTACTCCAAGGAAAACAACGTCCGGGAAACTCCCCGTGAAAATTTGAGGGAGATCCAACAGTCGGATCAAAAGTTATGACCCTTTCGAACCGGTACTCTGGTGTGGAGCGACGAGACCATTGCCTCACCGAGGAGCGATTCCACATCTACTCCAAGGAAAACAACGTCCGGAAACTCCTGTTTTAATTTGAGGGAGATCCAACAGTCGGATCAAAACTTATAACCCTTTCGAACCGGTACTCTGGTATGGAGCGACGAGACCACCGCCTCACCGAGGAGCGCTGCCACATCACCTTCACGAAAAACAGCGTACGGAAACTCCTATGAAAATTTGAGGGACATCCAACGGTCGGATCAAAAGTTAAGGCCGTTTCGAACCGGTACTCTAGTATGGAGCGAAGAGACCACCGCCTCACCGAGGATCGCTGCCACAACAACTTCACGATAAACAGCGTCCGAAAACTCCTATGAAAATTTGAGGGACATCCAACGGTCGGATCAAAAGTTATGGCCTTTTCGAACCGGTACTCTGGTTTGGAGCGACGAGACCACCGCCTCACCGAGGAGCGATGCCACATCTACTCCAAGGAAAACAGGCGTCCGAAACTCTCGTGAAAATTTGAGGGACATGCAACGGTCGGATCAAAAGTTATGGCCTTTTCTAACCGGTACTCTGGTTTGGAGCGACGAGACCACCGCCTCACCGAGGAGCGATGCCACATCTACTCCAAGGAAAACAGCGTCCGGAAACTCTCGTGAAAATTTTAGGGAGATCCAACGGTCAGATCAAAAGTTATGACCCTTTCGAATCGGTACTCTGGTATGGAGCGACGAGACCACCGCCTCACCGAGGAGCGATGCCACATCTACTCCAAGGAAAACAGCATCCGGAAACTCGTGTGAAAATTTGAGGGAGATCCAACGGTCGGATCAAAAGTTATGGCCTTTTCGATTCGGTACTGCGGTATGGAGCAACAAGACCACCGCCTCACCGAGGAGCGCTACCACATCTACTCCAAGGAAAACAACGTCCGGAAACTCGTGTGAAAATTTGAGGGAGATCCAACGGTCGGATCAAAACCCTTTCGAACCGGTACTACTGTATGGAGCGACGAGACCACCGCCTCACCGAGGAGCGATGCCACATCAACTCTAAAGAAAACAGCGTCCGGAAATTCCTGTGAAAATTTGAGGGACATTCAACGGTCGGATCAAAAGTTAATGCCTTTTCCAACCGGTACTCTGGTATGGAGCGACGAGACCACCGCCTCACCGAGGAGCGATGCCATAGCTACTCCAAGGAAAACAAATGTCCGGAAACTCCTGTGAAAATTTAAGGGAAATCAAACGGTCAGATCAAAAGTTATGACCCTTTCGAACCGGTACTCCGGTATGGAGCGACGAGACTACCGCCTCACCGAGGAGCGCTGCCACATCACCTTCACGAAAAACAGCGTCCGGAAACTCCTATGAAAATTTGAGGGACATCCAACGGTTGGATCAAAAGTTAAGGCCCTTTCGAACCGGTACTCTAGTATGGAGCGACGAGACCACCGCCTCACCGAGGAGCGCTGCCACATCAACTTCACGAAAAACAGCGTCCGGAAACTCCTATGAAAATTTGAGGGACATCCAACGGTCGGATCAAAAGTTATGGCCTTTTCGAACCGGTACTCGGTTTGGAGCGACGAGACCACCACCTCACCGAGGAGCGATGCCACATCTACTCCTAGGAAAACAGCGTCCGGAAACTCCCCGTGAAAATTTGAGGGACATCCAACGGTCGGATCAAAAGTTATGGCCGTTTCTAACCGGTACTCTGGTTTGGAGCGAGGAGACCACCGCCTCACCGAGGAGCGATGCCACATCTACTCCAAGGAAAACAAAGTCCGAAACTCCCGTGAAAATTTGAGGGAGATCCAACGGTCGGATCAAAAGTTATGACCCTTTCGAATCGGTACTCTGGTATGGAGCGACGAGACCACCACCTCACCGAGGAGCGATGCCACATCTACTCCAAGGAAAACAACTGTCCCGGAAACTCCTATGAAAATTTGAGGGACATCCAACGGTCGGATCAAAAGTTATGGCTTTTTCGAACCGGTACTGGGTTTGGAGCGACGAGACCACCGCCCACCGAGGAGCGATGCCACATCTACTCCAAGGAAAACAGCTGTCCGGAAACTCCTGTGAAAATTTGAGGGAGATCCAACGGTCGGATGAAAAGTTATGTCCCTTTCGAACCGGTACTTTGTTATGGAGCGACGAGACTACCGCCTCACCGAGGAGCGCTGCCACATCAACTTCACGAAAAACAACATCCGGAAACTACTATGAAAATTTGAGGGACATCCAACGGTCGGATCAAAAGTTATGGCTTTTTCGAACCGGTACTCTGGTTTGGAGCGACGAGACCACCGCCTCATCGAGGAGCGATGCCACATCTACTCCAAGGAAAACAACGTCCGGAAACTCCAGTGAAAATTTGAGGGACATCCAACGGTCGGATCAAAAGTTATGGCCTTTTCGAACCGGTACTGCGGTTTAGAGCTACGAGACCACCGCCTCACCGAGGAGCGATGCCACATCTACTCCAAGGAAAACAGCGTCCGGGAAACTCCCGTGAAAATTTGAGGGAAATCAAACGGTCGGATCAAAAGTTATGACCCTTTCGAATTGGTACTGCGGTATGGAGCGACGAGACTACCGCCTCACCGAGGAGCGATTCCACATCTACCCCAAGGAAAACAGTCGTCCGGAAACTCCCGTGAAAATTTGAGGGAGATCCAACGGTCGGATCAAAAGTTATGGCCTTTTCGAACCGGTACACCGGGTATGGAGCGACGAGACCACCGCCTCACCGAGGAGCGATGCCATATCTACTCCAAGGAAAACAAGCGTCCGGAAACTCCCGTGAAAATTTGAGGGAGATCCAACGGTCGGATCAAAAGTTATGACCCTTTCGAACCGGTACTCTGGTATGGAGCGACGAGACCACCGCCTCACCGAGGAGCGATGCCACATCAACTTCACGAAAAACAACATCCAGAAACTCCTACGAAAATTTGAGGGACATCTAACTGTCGGATCAAAAGTTATGCACTTTTCGAACCGGTACTCTGGTTTGGAGCGACGAGCCTACCGCCTCACCGAGGAGCGCTGCCACATCAACTTCACGAAAATCAACATCCGGAAACTCCTATGAAAATTTGAGGGACATCCAACTGTCTGATCAAAAGTTATGCACTTTTCGAACCGCTACTCTGGTATGGAGCGACGAGACTCCCTTTTCACCGAGGAGCGCTGCCACATCAACTTCACGAAAAACAACATCCGGAAACTCCTATGAAAATTTGAGGGGCATCCAACGGTCGGATCAAAAGTTATGCACTTTTCGAACCGGTACTCGGTATGGAGTGACGACACCACCGCCTCACCGAGGAGCGATGCCACATCTACTCCAAGGAAAACAACGTCCGGAAACTCCCTGTGAAAATTTGAGGGAGATCCAACGGTCGGATCAAAAGTTATGACCCTTTCGAACCGGTACTCTGGTGTGGAGCGACTAGACCATTGCCTCACCGAGGAGCGATTCCACATCTACTCCAAGGAAAACAACGTCCGGAAACTCCTGTTTTAATTTGAGGGAGATCCAACAGTCGGATCAAAACTTATAACCCTTTCGAACCGGTACTCGGTATGGAGCGACGAGACCACCGCCCACCGAGGAGCGCCGCCACATCACCTTCACGGAAAACAACGTACGGAAACTCCTATGAAAATTTGAGGGACATCCAACGGTCGGATCAAAAGTTAAGGCCGTTTCGAACCGGTACTCTAGTATGGAGCGACGAGACCACCGCCCACCGAGGATCGTTGCCACAACAACTTCACGATAAACAACGTCCCGAAAACTCCTATGAAAATTTGAGGGACATCCAACGGTCGGATCAAAAGTTATGGCCTTTTCGAACCGGTACTGGGTTTGGAGCGACGAGACCACCGCCTCACCGAGGAGCGATGCCACATCTACTCCAAGGAAAACAGAGTTCCGGAAACTCTCGTGAAAATTTGAGGGACATGCAACGGTCGGATCAAAAGTTATGGCCTTTTCTAACCGGTACTCCGGTTTGGAGCGACGAGACCACCGCCTCACCGAGGAGCGATGCCACATCTACTCCAAGGAAAACAGCAGTCCGGAAACTCCTGTGAAAATTTTAGGGAGATCCAACGGTCGGATCAAAAGTTATGATCCTTTCGAATCGGTACTCTGGTATGGAGCGACGAGACCACCGCCTCACCGAGGAGCGATGCCACCTCTACTCCAAGGAAAACAGCGTCCGAAAACTCGTGTGAAAATTTGAGGGAGATCCAACAGTCGGATCAAAAGTTATGGCCCTTTCGATTCGGTACTCTGGTATGGAGCGACGAGACCACCGCCTCACCGAGGAGCGATGCCACATCTACTGCAAGGAAAACAGCGTCCGAAACTCGTGTGAAAATTTGAGGGAGATCCAACGGTCGGATCAAAAGTTATGGCCCTTTCGATTCGGTACTCGGTATGGAGCGACGAGACCACCGCCCACCGAGGAGCGATGCCACATCTACTCCAAGGAAAACAACGTCCGAAACTCGTGTGAAAATTTGAGGGAGATCCAACGGTCGGATCAAAACCCTTTCGAACCGGTACTCTGGTATGGAGCGACGAGACCACCGCCCCACCGAGGAGCGATGCCACATCTACTCCAAGGAAAACAGCCGTCCGGAAACTCCCGTGAAAATTTTAGGGAGATCCAACGGTCGGATCAAAAGTTATGATCCTTTCGAATCGGTACTCTGGTATGGAGCGACGAGACCACCGCCTCACCGAGGAGCGATGCCACCTCTACTCCAAGGAAAACAGCGTCCGAAAACTCGTGTGAAAATTTGAGGGAGATCCAACGGTCGGATCAAAAGTTATGGCCCTTTCGATTCGGTACTGCGGTATGGAGCGACGAGACCACCGCCTCACCGAGGAGCGATGCCACATCTACTGCAAGGAAAACAGCGTCCGGAAACTCGTGTGAAAATTTGAGGGAGATCCAACAGTCGGATCAAAACCCTTTCGAACTGGTACTCTGTTATGGAGCGACGAGACCACCGCCTCACCGAGGAGCGATGCCACATCAACTCTAAAGAAAACAGCGTCCGGAAATTCCTGTGAAAATTTGAGGGACATTCAACGGTCGGATCAAAAGTTATGGCCCTTTCGAACCGGTACTCTGGTATGGAGCAACGAGACCACCTCCTTACCGAGGAGCGATGCCACATCTACTCCAAGGAAAACAAGGCGTCCGAAACTCCCCGTGAAAATTTGAGGGAGATCCAACGGTCGGATCGGAGTTATGTCCCTTTCGAACTGGTACTTTGTTATGGAGCGACAAGACCACCGCCTCACCGAGGAGCGATGCCACATCAACTCTAAGGAAAACAGCGTCCGGAAATTCCTGTGAAAATTTGAGGGACACTCAATGGTCGGATCAAAAGTTATGGCCTTTTCGAACCGGTACTCTGGTATGGAGCGACGAGACCACCGCCTCACCGAGGAGCGATGCCATATCTACTCCAAGGAAAACAGCGTCCGGAAACTCCTGTGAAAATTTGAGGGAGATGCAACGGTCGGATCAAAAGTTATGAACCTTTCGAACCGGTACTCTGGTATGGAGCGACGAGCCCACCGCCTCACCGAGGAGCGATGCCACATCAACTTCGCGAAAAACAACATCCAGAAACTCCAACGAAAATTTGAGGGACATCTAACTGTCGGATCAAAAGTTATGCACTTTTCGAACCGGTACTCGGGTTTGGAGCGACGAGACTACCGCCTCACCGAGGAGCGATGCCACATCAACTTCACGAAAAACAACATCCAGAAACTCCTACGAAAATTTGAGGGACATCTAACTGTCAGATCAAAAGTTATGCACTTTTCGAACCGGTACTCTGGTTTGGAGCGACGAGACCACCGCCTCACCGAGGAGCGATGCCACATCTACTTCAAGGAAAACAGCGTCCGAAACTCCGTGTGAAAATTTGAGGGACATCCAACGGTCGGATCAAAAGTTATGGCCCTTTCGAACCGGTACTGCGGTTGGGAGCGACGAGACCACCGCCTCACCGAGGAGCGATGCCACATCTACTCCAAGGAAAACAGCGTCCCGGAAACTCTCGTGAAAATTTGAGGGAGATCCAACGGTCGGATCACAAGTTATGTCCCTTTCGAACCGGTACTTTGTTGTGGAGCGACGAGACCACCGCCTCACCGAGGAGCGATGCCACATCAACTCTAAGGAAAACAGCGTCCCGGGAAATTCTCCGTGAAAATTTGAGGGACATTCAATGGTCGGATCAAAAGTTATGGCCTTTTCGAACCGGTACTCGGTATGGAGCGACGAGACCACCGCCTCACCGATGAGCGATGCCATATCTACTCCAAGGAAAACAACCGTCCGGAAACTCCTCGTGAAAATTTGAGGGAGATCCAACGGTCGGATCAAAAGTTATGACCCTTTCGAACCGGTACTCTGGTTTGGAGCGACGAGACCATTGCCTCACCGAGGAGCGATTCCACATCTACTCCATGGAAAACAGCGTCCGGAAACTCCTGTTTTAATTTGAGGGAGATCCAACAGTCGGATCAAAACTTATGACCCTTTCGAACCGGTACTCTGGTATGGAGCGACGAGACCACCGCCTCACCGAGGAGCGCTGCCACATCACCTTCACGAAAAACAGCATCCGGAAACTCCTATGAAAATTTGAGGGACATCCAACGGTCGGATCAAAAGTTAAGGCCCTTTCGAACCGGTACTCTAGTATGGAGCGACGAGACCACCGCCTCACCGAGGAGCACTGCCACATCAACTTCACGAAAAACAGCGTCCGGAAACTCCTATGAAAATTTGAGGGACATCCAACGGTCGGATCAAAAGTTATGGCCTTTTCGAACCGGTACTCTGGTTTGGAGCGACAAGACCACCGCCTCACCGAGGAGCGATGCCACATCTACTCCAAGGAAAACAACGGTCCGAAACTCGTGTGAAAATTTGAGGGACATCCAACGGTCGGATCAAAAGTTATGGCCTTTTCGAACCGGTACTCTGGTTTGGAGCGACGAGACCACCGCCTCACCGAGGAGCGATGCCACATCTACTCCAAGGAAAACAACAGTCCGGAAACTCCCGTGAAAATTTGAGGGAGATCCAACGGTCGGATCAAAAGTTATGACCCTTTCGAACCGGTACTGGTATGGAGCGACGAGACCACCGCCTCACCGAGGAGCGATGCCACATCTACTCCAAGGAAAACAGCGTCCGGAAACTCCTGTGAAAATTTGAGGGAGATCCAACAGTCGGATCAAAAGTTATGGCCCTTTCGAACCGGTACTCTGGTATGGAGCGACGAGACCACCGCCTCACCGAGGAGCGATGCCATATCTACTCCAAGGAAAACAACGTCCGGAAACTCCTGTGAAAATTTGAGGGAGATCCAACAGTCGGATCAAAAGTTATGACCCTTTCGAACCGGTACTCTAGTATGGAGCGACGAGACCACCGCCTCACCGAGGAGCGCTGCCACATCAACTTCACGAAAAACAGCGTCCGGAAACTCCTATGAAAATTTGAGGGACATCCAACGGTCGGATCAAAAGTTATGGCCTTTTCGAACCGGTACTCGGTATAGAGCGGCGAGAGCACCGCCTCACCGAGGAGCGATGCCACATCTACTCCAAGGAAAACAGGCGTCCGGAAACTCCCGTGAAAATTTGAGGGAGATCCAACGGTCGGATCAAAAGTTATGACCCTTTCGAACCGGTACTGCTATGGAGCGACAAGACTACCGCCTCACCGAGGATCGCTGCCACATCTACTCCAAGGAAAACAACCTTCCGGAAACTCCTGTGAAAATTTGAGGGAAATCCAACGGTTGGATCCAAAGTGAAGGCCCTTTCGAACCCGTACTGGGTATGGAGCGACGAGACCACCGCCTCACCGAGGATCGATGCCACATCTACTCCAAGGAAAACAGCGTCCGGAAACTCTCGTGAAAATTTGAGGGAAATCCAACGGTCGGATCCAAAGTTAAGGCCCTTTCGAACCGGACTCTGGTATGGAGCGACGAGACCACCGCCTCACCGAGGAGCGCTGCCACATCAACTTCACGAAAAATAGCGTCCGGAAACTCCTATAAAAATTTGAGGGACATCCAACGGCGGATCAAAAGTTATGACCCTTTCGAACCGGTACTCTGGTATGGAGCGACGAGACCACCGCCTCACCGATGAGCGATGCCATATCTACTCCAAGGAAAACAACTGTCCGGAAACTCCCGTGAAAATTTGAGGGACATCCAACGGTCGGATCAAAAGTTATGGCTTTTTCGAACCGGTACTTCGGTTGGGAGCGACGAGACCACCGCCTCACCGAGGAGCGATGCCACATCTACTCCAAGGAAAACAAGCGTCCGAAACTCCCGTGAAAATTTGAGGGAGATCCAACGGTCGGATCACAAGTTATGTCCCTTTCGAACCGGTACTTTGTTGTGGAGCGACGAGACCACCGCCTCACCGAGGAGCGATGCCACATCAACTCTAAGGAAAACAGCGTCCGGAAATTCCTGTGAAAATTTGAGGGACATTCAATGGTCGGATCAAAAGTTATGGCCTTTTCGAACCGGTACTCTGGTATGGAGCGACGAGACCACCGCCTCACCGATGAGCGATGCCATATCTACTCCAAGGAAAAAAGCGTCCGGAAACTCCTGTGAAAATTTGAGGGAGATCCAACAGTCGGATCAAAAGTTATGACCCTTTCGAACCGGTACTCTGGTTTGGAGCGACGAGACCATTGCCTCACCGAGGAGCGATTCCACATCTACTCCATGGAAAACAGCGTCCGGAAACTCCTGTTTTAATTTGAGGGAGATCCAACAGTCGGATCAAAACTTATGACCCTTTCGAACCGGTACTCTGGTATGGAGCGACGAGACCACCGCCTCACCGAGGAGCGCTGCCACATCACCTTCACGAAAAACAAAGATCCGAAACTCCTATGAAAATTTGAGGGAAATCCAACGGTCGGATCCAAAGTTAAGGCCCTTTCGAACCGGTACTGTGTATGGAGCGACGAGACCACCGCCTCACGGAGGAGCGCTGCCACATCAACTTCACGAAAAATAGCGTCCGGAAACTCCTATAAAAATTTGAGGGACATCCAACGGCGGATCAAAAGTTATGACCCTTTCGAACCGGTACTCGGGTATGGAGCGACGAGACCACCGCCTCACCGAGGAGCGATGCCATATCTACTCCAAGGAAAACAAAGTGCCGGAACTCCCGTGAAAATTTGAGGGAGATGCAACGGTCGGATCAAAAGTTATGACCCTTTCGAACCGGTACTTGGTATGGAGCGACGAGACGACCGCCTCACCGAGGAGCGCTGCCACATCTACTCCAAGGAAAACAGCTTCCGGAAACTCCTGTGAAAATTTGAGGGAAATCCAACGGTTGGATCCAAAGTTAAGGCCCTTTCGAACCGGTACTCTAGTATGGAGCGACGAGACCACCGCCTCACCGAGGAGCGCTGCCACATCACCTTCACGAAAAACAGCGTCCGGAAACTCTTGTGAAAATTTGAGGGAGATCAAACGGTCGGATCAAAAGTTATGGCCCTTTCGAACCGGTACTCTGGTATGGGGCGACGAGACCACCTCCTCACCGAGGAGCGATGCCACATCTACTCCAAGGAAAACAACTGTCCGGAAACTCCCCGTGAAAATTTGAGGGTGATCCAACGGTCGGATCAAAAGTTATGACCATTTCAAAGTGGTACTGCTGTGGGAGCAACGAGACCACCGCCTTACCGAGGAGCGATGCTACATCTACTCTAAGCAAAACAACTATCCGGAAACTCCCCGTGAAAATTTGAGGCAGATCCAACGGTCGTATCAAAAGTTATGGCCCTTTCGAACCTGTACTACGGTATGGAGCGACGAGACCACCGCCCACCGATGAGCGATGCCATATCTACTCCAAGGAAAACACGACCTCCGGAAACTCCTGTGAAAATTTGAGGGAGATCCAACGGTCGGATCAAAAGTTATGACCCTTTCGAACCGGTACTCTGGTATGGAGCGACGAGACTACCGCCTCACCGAGGATCGCTGCCACATCTACTCCAAGGAAAACAGCTTCCGGAAACTCCTGTGAAAATTTGAGGGAGATCCAACGGTCGGATAAAAAATTATGACCCTTTCGAACCAGTACTCTGGTATGGAGCGATGAGACCACCGCCTCACCGAGGAGCGATGCCACATCTACTGCAAGGAAAACAAAGTCCGGAAAATCCCGTGAAAATTTGAGGGAGATCCAACGGTCGGATCAAAAGTTATGACCCTTTCGAACCGGTAATCTGGTATAGAGCGACGAGACCACCTCCTCACCGAGGAGCGATGCCACATCTACTCCAAGGAAAACAGCGTCCGGAAACTCCTGTGAAAATTTGAGGGTGATCCAACGGTCGGATAAAAAATTATGACCCTTTCGAACCGGAACTCTAGTATGGAGCAACGAGACCACCGCCTCACCGAGGAGCGATGCCACATCTACTCCAAGGAAAACAGGTCCGGACTCTCCCTGTGAAAATTTGAGGGACATGCAACGGTCGGATCAAAAGTTATGGCCTTTTCGAACCGGTACTCGGTATGGAGCGACGAGACCACCGCCACCCGATGAGCGATGCCATATCTACTCCAAGGAAAACAAAGTCCGGAAACTCCCGTGAATATTTGAGGGAGATCCAACGGTCGGATCAAAAGTTATGACCCTTTCGGACCGGTACTCGGTATGGAGCGACGAGACCACCGCCTCACCGAGGAGCGATGCCACATCTACTCCAAGGAAAACAGCGTCCGGACTCTCCTGTGAAAATTTGACGGAAATCCAATGGTCGGATCCAAAGTTAAGGCCCTTTCGAACCGGTACTCTAGTACGGAGCAACGAGACCACCGCCTCACCGAAGAGCGCTGCCACATCAACTTCACGAAAAACAACATCCGGAAACTCCTATGAAAATTTGAGGGACATCCAACTGTCGGATCAAAAGTTATGCACTTTTCGAACCGGTACTCTGGTATGGAGCGACGAGACCACCGCCTCACCGAGGAGCGATGCCATATCTACTCCAAGGAAAACAGCGTCCGGAAACTCCTGTCAAAATTTGAGGGAGATCCAACGGTCCGGATCAAAAGTTATGACCCTTACGAACCGGTAATCCGGTATAGAGCGACAAGACCACCGCCTCACCGAGGAGCGATGCCACATCTACTCCAAGGAAAACAGCGTCCGAAACTCCCCGTGAAAATTTGAGGGTGATCCAACGGTCGGATCAAAAGTTATGACCCTTTCGAACTGGTACTCTGTTGTGGAGCAACGAGACCACCGCCTCACCGAGGAGCGATGCCACATCTACTCCAAGGAAAACAGCGTCCGGACTCTCCTGTGAAAATTTGAGGGACATTTAACGGTCGGATCAAAAGTTATGGCCTTTTCGAACCGGTACTCCGGTATGGAGCGACGAGACCACCGCCTCACCGATGAGCGATGCAATATCTACTCCAAGGAAAACAGCGTCCGGAAACTCCTGTGAAAATTTGAGGGAGATGCAACGGTCGGATCAAAAGTTATGACCCTTTCGAACCGGTACTCGGTATGGAGCGACGAGACGACCGCCTCACCGAGGAGCGCCGCCACATCTACTCCAAGGAAAACAGCCTTCCGAAACTCCCGTGAAAATTTGAGGGAAATCCAACGGTGGGATCCAAAGTTAAGGCCCTTTCGAAACTGTACTCTGGTATGGAGCGACGAGACCACCGCCTCACCGAGGAGCGCTGCCACATCACCTTCACGAAAAACAGCATCCGAAAACTCATGTGAAAATTTGAGGGAGATCAAACGGTCGGATCAAAAGTTATGGCCCTTTCGAACCGGTACTGGTATGGGGCGACGAGACCACCTCCTCACCGAGGAGCGATGCCACATCTACTCGAAGGAAAACAACTCCCGGAAACTCCCCGTGAAAATTTGAGGGTGATCCAACGGTCGGATCAAAAGTTATGACCATTTCAAACCGGTACTGGGTATGGAGCAACGAGACCACCGCCTTACCGAGGAGCGATGCTACATCTACTCTAAGCAAAACAGCGTCTGGAAACTCCTGTGAAAATTTGAGGCAGATCCAACGGTCGTATCAAAAGTTATGGCCTTTTCGAACCGGTACTCGGTATGTAGCGACGAGACCACCGCCTCACCGATGAGCGATGCCATATCTACTCCAAGGAAAACACAGCATCCGAAACTCCCCGTGAAAATTTGAGGGAGATCCAACGGTCGGATCAAAAGTTATGACCCTTTCGAACCGGTACTCGGTATGGAGCGACGAGACTACCGCCTCACCGAGGATCGCCGCCACATCTACTCCAAGGAAAACAGCCGGAAACTCCCGTGAAAATTTGAGGGAGATCCAACGGCCGGATCAAAAATTATGACCCTTTCGAACCAAGACTTCAGGTATGGAGCGACGAGACCACCGCCCACCGAGGAGCGATGCCACATCTACTGCAAGGAAAACAACATCCGAAAATCCCGTGAAAATTTGAGGGAGATCCAACGGCCGGATCAAAAGTTATGACCCTTTCGAACCGGTAATCCGGGTATAGAGCGACGAGACCACCGCCTCACCGAGGAGCGATGCCACATCTACTCCAAGGAAAACAACGTCCGGAAACTCTCCGTGAAAATTTGAGGGTGATCCAACGGTCGGATCAAAAATTATGACCCTTTCGAACTGGAACTCTGTTGTGGAGCAACGAGACCACCGCCTCACCGAGGAGCGATGCCACATCTACTCCAAGGAAAACAGCGTCTGGACTCTCCTGTGAAAACTTGAGGGACATGCAACGGTCGGATCAAAAGTTATGGCCTTTTCGAACCGGTACTCTGGTATGGAGCGACGAGACCACCGCCTCACCGATGAGCGATGCCATATCTACTCCAAGGAAAACAAATGTCCGGAAACTCCCCGTGAATATTTGAGGGAGATCCAACGGTCGGATCAAAAGTTATGACCCTTTCGGACCGGTAATCTGGTATAGAGCGACGAGACCACCGCCTCACCGAGGAGCGATGCCACATCTACTCCAAGGAAAACAACGGTCCGACCCTCCCCGTGAAAATTTGACGGAAATCCAATGGTCGGATCCAAAGTTAAGGCCCTTTCGAACCGGTACTCTAGTACGGAGCAACGAGACCACCGCCTCACCGAAGAGCGCTGCCACATCAACTTCACGAAAAACAACATCCGGAAACTCCTATGAAAATTTGAGGGACATCCAACCGTCGGATCAAAAGTTATGCCCCTTTCGAACCGGTACTCGGGTATGGAGCGACGAGACCACCGCCACCGAGGAGCGATGCCATATCTACTCCAAGGAAAACAGCGTCCGGAAACTCCCGTCAAAATTTGAGGGAGATCCAACGGTCGGATCAAAAGTTATGACCCTTACGAACCGGTAATCTGGTATAGAGCGACAAGACCACCGCCTCACCGAGGAGCGATGCCACATCTACTCCAAGGAAAACAACGGTCCGAAAACTCCCGTGAAAATTTGAGGGTGATCCAACTACGGATCAAAAGTTATGACCCTTTCGAACCGGTACTCTGGTGTGGAGCAACGAGACCACCGCCTCACCGAGGAGCGATGCCACATCTACTCCAAGGAAAACAACATCCGACACTCTCCCGTGAAAATTTGAGAGAGATCCAACGGCGGATCAAAAGTTCTGACCCTTTCGAACCGGTACTCGGTATGGAGCGACGAGACTACCGCCTCACCAAGGATCGCCGCCACATCTACTCCAAGGAAAACATCTTCCGGAAACTCCCGTGAAAATTTGAGGGAAATCCAACGGCTGGATCCAAAGTTAAGGCCCTTTCGAAACTGTACTCTGGTATGGAGCGACGAGACCACCGCCTCACCGAGGAGCGCTGCCACATCCCCTTCACGAAAAACAGCGTCCAGAAACTCTTGTGAAAATTTGAGGGAGATCAAACGGTCGGATCAAAAGTTATGGCCCTTTCAAACCGGTACTCTGGTATGGAGCGACGAGACCACCTCCTCACCGAGGAGCGATGCCACATCTACTCTAAGGAAAATAGCGTCCGGAAACTCCTGTGAAAATTTGAGGGGGATCCAACGGTCGGATCAAAAGTTATGGCCTTTGCGAACCGGTACTCTGGTTTGGAGCGACGAGACCACTGCCTCACCGAGGAGCGATTCCACATCTACTCTAAGGAAAACACCATCCGGAAACTCCTGTGAAAATTTGACGGAAATCCAACGGTCGGGTCCAAAGTTAAGGCCCTTTCGAACCGGTACTCTAGTATGGAGCAACGAGACCACCGCCTCACCGAAGAGCGCTGCCACATCAACTTCACGAAAAACAACATCCGGAAACTCCTATGAAAATTTGAGGGTGATCCAACGGCCGATCAAAAGTTATGGCCCTTTCAAACCGTACTGCGGTATGGAGCGACGAGACCACCGCCTCACCGAGGAGCGATGCTACATCTACTCTAAGCAAAACAACTATCCGGAAACGCCCGTGAAAATTTGAGGGAGATCCAACGGTCGGATCAAAAGTTATGGCCTTTTCGAAGCGGTACTCGGGTATGGAGCGATGAGACTACCGCCTCACCGAGGAGCGATGCCACATCTACTACAAGGAAAACAACATCCGGAAACTCCTGTGAAAATTCGAGGGAGATCCAACGGTCGGATCAAAAGTTATGGCCCTTTCGAACCGCATACTCCGTATGGAGCGACGAGACCACCGCCTCACCGAGGAGCGATGCCATATCTACTCCAAGGAAAACAGCCGTCCGGAAACTCCCGTGAAAATTTGAGGGAGATCCAACGGTCGATCAAAAGTTATGACCCTTTCGAACCGGTACTCTGGTATGGAGCGACGATACGACCGCCTCACCGATGAGCGATGCCATATCTACTACAAGGAAAACAGCGTCCGGAAACTCTTGTAAAAATTTGAGGGAGATCCAACGGTCGGATCAAAAGTTATGGCGTTTTCGAACCGAGACTGCGTATGGAGCGACGAGACCACCTCCTCACCGACGAGCGATGCCACATCTACTCCAAGGAAAACAACGTCCGAAACTCCCGTGAAAATTTGAGGGAGATCCAACGGTCGGATCAAAAGTTATGACCCTTTCGAACCGGTACTGGGTATGGAGCGACGAGACTACCGCCTCACCGAGGAGCGCTGCCACATCTACTTCAAGGAAAAAAGCTTCCGGAAACTCCTGTGAAAATTTGAGGGAAATCCAACGGTGGGATCCAAAGTTAAGGCCCTTTCGAAACTGTACTGGGGTATGGAGCGACGAGACCACCGCCTCACCGAGGAGCGCCGCCACATCACCTTCACGGAAAACAGTCATCCGAAACTCCTGTGAAAATTTGAGGGAGATCAAACGATCGGATCAAAAGTTATGGCCCTTTCGAACCGGTACTCTGGTATGGAGCGACGAGACCACCACCTCACCGAGGAGCGATTCCACATCTACTCCAAGGAACACAGCATTCGGAAACTCGTGTGAAAATTTGAGGGAGATCCAATGGTCGGATCAAAAGTTATGGCCCTTTCGAACCGGTACTCTGGTATAGAGCAACGAGACCACCTCCTCACCGAGGAGCGATGCCACATCTACTCCAAGCAAAAAAGCGTCCGGAAACTCCTGTGAAAATTTGAGGGAGATCCAACGGCTGGATCAAAAGTTATGGCCCTTTCGAACCGGTACGCTGGGTATGGAGCGACGAGACCACCTCCTCACCGAGGAGCGATGCCACATCTACTCCAAGGAAAACAACGTCCGAAACTCGTGTGAAAATTTGAGGGAGATCCAACTATCGGATCGAAAGTTATGGCCCTTTCGAACCGGTTCTCCGGTCTGGAGCGACGAGACCACCACCTCACCGAGTAGCGATTCCACATCTACTCCAAGGAACACAGCTGTCCGGAAACTCCTGTGAAAATTTGAGGGAGATCCAACGGCCGGATCAAAAGTTATGGCCCTTTCGAACCGGTACTCGGGTATGGAGCAACGAGACCACCTCCTCACCGAGGAGCGATGCCACATCTACTCCAAGCAAAAAACGTCCGAAACTCCCGTGAAAATTTGAGGGAGATCCAACGGTCGGATCAAAAGTTATGGCCCTTTCGAACCGGTACATTTGTTGGAGCGACGAGACCACCGCCTCACCGAGGAGCGATGCCACATCTACTCCAAGGAAAACAAATATCCGAAACTCCCCGTGAAAATTTGAGGGAGATCCAACGGTCGGATCAAAAGTTATGACCCTTTCGAACCGGTACTGGTGTGGAGCAACGCGACCACCGCCTCACCGAGGAGCGATGCCACATCTACTCCAAGGAAAACAAATGTCCGAAACTCCCGTGAAAATTTGAGGGACATTCAACGGCTGGATCAAAAGTTATGGCCTTTTCGAACCGGTACTGGGTATGGAGTGACGAGACCACCGCCTCACCGATGAGCGATGCCATATCTACTCCAAGGAAAACAAGCGTCCGAAACTCCCCGTCAAAATTTGAGGGAGATCCAACTGGTCGATCAAAAGTTATGACCCTTTCGAACCGGTACTCGGGTATAGAGCGACGAGACCACCGCCTCACCGAGGAGCGATGCCCCATCTACTCCAAGGAAAACAACGTCCGAAACTCCCGTGAAAATTTGAGGGAGATCCAACTACGGATCAAAAATTATGACCTTTTCGAACCGGAAGATCGTGTATGGAGCGACGAGACCACCGCCTCACCGAGGAGCGAAGCCACATCTACTCCAAGGAAAACAGCGTCCGGAAACTCTTGTGAAAATTTGAGGGAGATCCAACGATCGGATCAAAAGTTGTGGCTATTTCGAACCGGTACTCTGGTATGGAGCGATTAGACCACCGCCTCACCGAGGAGCGATGCCACATCTACTCCAAGGAAAACAACGTCCGGAACTCTCCCGTGAAAATTTGAGGGACATTCAACTAGCCGGATCAAAAGTTATGGCCTTTTCGAACCGGTACTCTAGTATGGAGCGACGAGACCACCGCCTCACCGATGAGCGATGCCATATCTACTCCAAGGAAAACAAATGCCGGAAACCCCCGCGCCAAAATTTGAGGGAGATCCAACTCGGATCAAAAGTTATGACCCTTACGAACCGGTAATCCGGTATAGAGCGACGAGACCACCGCCTCACCGAGGAGCGATTCCACATCTACTCTAAGGAAAACACCATCCGGAAACTCCTTTGAAAATTTGACGGAGATCCAACTACGGATCCAAAGTTAAGGCCCTTTCCAACCGGTACTCTAGTATGGAGCAACGAGACCACCGCCACCGAGGAGCGCTGCCACATCAACTTCAAGAAAAACAACATCCGGAAACTCCTATGAAAATTTGAGGGACATCCAACCGTCTGATCAAAAGTTATGCACTTTTCGAACCGGTACTGCGGTATGGAGCAACGAGACCACCGCCTCACCGAGGAGCGATGCCACATCTACTCCAAGGAAAACAAAGATCCGGAAACTCCTATGAAAATTTGAGGGACATCCAACGGTCGGATCAAAAGTTAAGGCCCTTTCGAACCGGTACTCTAGTATGGAACGACGAGACCACCACCTCACCGAGGAGCGCTGCCACATCAACTTCACGAAAAACAGCGTCCGGAAACTCCTCTGAAAATTTGAGGGACATCCAACGGTCGGATCAAAAGTTATGGCCCTTTCAAACCGGTACTCTGGTTGGAGCGACGAGACCACCGCCTCACCGAGTAGCGATGCCACATCTACTCCAAGGAAAACAAATGTCCGAATCTCCCCGTGAAAATTTGAGGGACATTCAACGGTCGGATCAAAAGTTATGGCCTTTTCGAACCGGTACTCGGGCATGGAGCGACGAGACCACCGCCACCGATGAGCGCCGCCATATCTACTCCAAGGAAAACAAAGTCCGAAACTCCTTCGTGAAAATTTGAGGGAGATCCAACTGGCCGGATCAAAAGTTATGACCCTTTCGAACCTAAGACTTCGGGTATGGAGCGACGAGACTACCGCCTCACCGAGGAGCGCCGCCACATCTACTTCAAGGAAAAAAGCTCTCTGAAACTCCCGTGAAAATTTGAGGGAAATCCAACGGTCGGATCCAAAGTTAAGGCCCTTTCGAACCGGTACTGGTATGGAGCGACGAGACCACCGCCCTCACCGAGGAGCGCCGCCACATCACCTTCACGGAAAACACGTCCCCGGAAACTCGTGTGAAAATTTGAGGGAGATCAAACGGCCGGATCAAAAGTTATGGCCCTTTCGAACCGGTACTTCCGGTATGGCGCGACGAGACCACCTCCTCACCGAGGAGCGATGCCACATCTACTCCAAGGAAAACAGCGGTCCGGAAACTCCCCGTGAAAATTTGAGGGTGATCCAACTGGCCGGATCAAAAGTTATGACCCTTTCGAACTGGTACTCTGTTATGGAGCGACGAGACCACCGCCTCACCGAGGAGCGATGCCACATCTACTCCAAGAAAAACACCCTCCGGAAACTCCTGTGAAAATTTGAGGGACATCCAACGGTCCGATCCAAAGTTAAGGCCCTTTCGAACCGGTACTCTAGTATGGAGCGACGAGACCACCGCCTCACCGAGGAGCGCTGCCACATCAACTTCACGAAAAACACCGCCCGAAACTCCTGCGAAAATTTGAGGGACATCCAACAGCCGATCAAAAGTTATGGCCTTTTCGAACCCGTACTGGGTTTGGAGCGACGAGACCACCGCCTCACCGAGGAGCGATGCCACATCTACTCCAAGGAAAACAAATGCACCTCCCGTGAAAATTTGAGGGACATCCAACGGCTCGGATCAAAAGTTATGGCCTTTTCGAACCGGTACTCTTTATGGAGCGACGAGACCACCGCCTCACCGAGGAGCGATGCCACATCTACTCCAAGTAAAACAAGATCCGAAACTCCCGTGAAAATTTGAGGGACATTCAACGGTCGGATCAAAAGTTATGGCCCTTTTCGAACCGGTACTGGGTATGGAGCGACGAGACCACCGCCTCACCGAGGAGCGATGCCATATCTACTCCAAGGAAAACAACATCCGAAACTTCGTGAAAATTTGAGCGAGCTCCAACGGCCGGATCAAAAGTTATGGCCTTTTCGAACCGAGTACTGCGGTTTGGAGCGACGAGACCACCGCCTCACCGAGGAGCGATTCCACATCTACTCCAAGGAAAACACCCTCCGAAACTCCCCGTGAAAATTTAAGGGACATCCAACGGTCGGATCCAAAGTTAAGGCCCTTTCGAACCGGACTCTATTATGGAGCGACGAGACCACCGCCTCACCGAGGAGCGCCGCCACATCAACTTCAACGAAAAACAACGTCCGTAAACTCCTTCCGAAAATTTGAGGGACATCCAACTATCGGATCAAAAGTTATGGCCTTTTCGAACCCGTACTCGGTTTGGAGCGACGAGACCACCGCCCACCGAGGAGCGATGCCACATCTACTCCAAGGAAAACAACTGTCCGAAACTCCTTTGAAAATTTGAGGGACATCCAACTGTTCGATCAAAAGTTATGGCCTTTTCGAACCGGTACTGGTTTGGAGCGACGAGACCACCGCCTCACCGAGGAGCGATGCCACATCTACTCCAAGGAAAAAAGCGGTCGGAAACTCCAGTGAAAATTTGAGCGAAATCCAACGGTTGGATCCAAAGTTAAGGTCCTTTCAAATCCGGTACTCTAGTATGGAGCGACGAGACCACCGCCTCACCGAGGAGCGCCGCCACATCAACTTCAAGGAAAACAATCGTCCGAAACTCCTTCTGAAAATTTGAGGGACATCCAACTGTCGGATCGAAAGTCATGCCCTTTTCGAACCGGTACTCCGGTTTGGAGCGACGAGACCACCGCCTCACCGAGGAGCGAAGCCACATCTACTCCAAGGAAAACGCCATCCGAAACTCCCGTGAAAATTTGAGGGAGATCCAACGGTCGGATCAAAAGTTATAGCCTTTTCGAACCGTTACTCTGGTATGGAGCGACGAGACCACCGCCTCACCGAGGAGCGATTCCACATCTACTCCAAGGAAAACAAAGTCCGGAAACTCCTGTGAAAATTTGAGGGAGATCCAATGGTCGGATCAAAAGTTATGGCCCTTTCGAACCGGTACTGGTATGGAGCAACGAGACCACCGCCTCACCGAGGAGCGATGCCACATCTACTCCAAGGAAAACAGCGGTCCGGAAACTCCCGTGAAAATTTGAGGGAGATCCAACGGTCGGATCAAAAGTTATGGCCCTTTCGAACCGGTACTGCATGGAGCGACGAAACCACCGCCACCGAGGAGCGATGCCACATCTACTCCAAGGAAAACAACATCCGGAAACTCCCGTGAAAATTTGAGGGAGATCCAACTGCCGGATCAAAAGTTATGGCCCTTTCGAACCGATACTCGAATGGAGCGACGAGACCACCGCCTCACCGAGGAGCGATGCCACATCTACTCCAAGGAAAACAACGTCCGAAAACTCCTCGTGAAAATTTGAGGGATATCCAACTATCGGATCAAAAGTTAAAGCCCTTTCGAACCGGTACTGGTATGGAGCGACGAGACCACCGCCCACCGAGGAGCGATGCCACATCTACTCCAAGGAAAACAAGTAACCGAAACTCCCGTGAAAATTTGAGGGAGATCCAACGGTTTCGGATCAAAAGTTATGGCCTTTTCGAACCGGTACTCTAGTATGGAGCGACGAGACCACCGCCCTCACCGAGGAGCGATGCCATATCTACTCCAAGGAAAACAGCATCCGGAAACTCCCCGTGAAAATTTGAGGGAGATGCAACGGTCGGATCAAAAGTTATAGCCCTTTCGAACCGGTACTCTGGTATGGAGCGACAAGACCACCGCCTCACCGAGGAGCGATGCCACATCTACTCCAAGGAAAACAACATCCGGAAACTCCTCCCGAAAATTTGAGGGAGATCCAACTGGCCGAATCAAAAGTTATGGCCTTTCCGAACCGATACTGGGTATGGAGCGACGAGACCACCGCCACACGAGGAGCGATTCCACATCTACTCCAAGGAAAACACCATCCGGAAACTCCCGTGAAAACTTGAGGGAGATCCAACGGCCGATCAAAAGTTATGGCCCTTTTCGAACCGGTACTCGGGTATGGAGCGACGAGACCACCGCCTCACCGAGGAGCGAAGCCACATCTACTCCAAGGAAAACAGCCATCCGAAACTCCCGTGAAAATTTGAGGGAGATCCAACGGTCGGATCAAAAGTTATGGCCTTTTCGAACCGGTACTGGGTATGGAGCGACGAGACCACCGCCTCACCGAGGAGCGATGCCACATCTACTCCAAGGAAAACAGCGTCCGGAAACTCCCCGTGAAAATTTGAGGGAGATCCAACGGCCGGATCAAAAGTTAAGGTCCTTTCGAACCGGTACTCTAGTATGGAGCGACGAGACCACCGCCTCACCGAGGAGCGCCGCCACATCTACTCCACGGAAAACAGCCGTCCGGAAACTCCTTCGAAAATTTGAGGGAGATCCAACTACGGATCAAAAGTTATGCCATTTCGAACCGGTACTCTAGGTATGGAGCGACGAGACCACCGCCTCACCGAGGAGCGATTCCACATCTACTTCAAGGAAAAACACCATCCGGAAACTCCCGTGAAAATTTGAGGGAGATCCAACGGTCGGATCAAAAGTTAAGGCCCTTTCGAACCGGTACTCTAGGTATGGAGCGACGAGACCACCGCTCACCGAGGAGCGATGCCACATCTACTCCAAGGAAAACAAATCCGAAACTCCTGTGAAAATTTGAGGGAGATCCAACTGGCCGGATCAAAAGTTATGCCCTTTCGAACCGGTACTCCGGGTATGGAGCGACGAGACCACCGCCTCACCGAGAAGCGATTCCACATCTACTCCAAGGAAAACGTCAACCGGAAACTCCTGTGAAAATTTGAGGGAGATCCAACTACGTGATCAAAAGTTATGACCCTTTCGAACCGGTACTGGTATGGAGCGACGAGACCACCGCCACCGAGGAGCAAAGCCACATCTACTACAAGGAAAACAAATGTCCGAAACTCTTGTGAAAATTTGAGGGAGATCCAACGTGCCGATCAAAAGTTATGGCCCTTTCGAACCGGTACTTCGGGTATGGAGCGACGAGACCACCGCCTCACCGAGGAGCGATGCCACTTCTACTCCAAGGAAAACAACTGGCCCGAAACTCCTGTGAAAATTTGAGGGAGATCCAACGGCCGGATCAAAAGTTATGGCCCTTTCGAACCGAGTACTCGGGGTATGGAGCGACGAGACCACCGCCTCACCGAGGAGCGATGCCACATCTACTCCAAGGAAAACAAGCATCCCGAAACTCCCCGTGAAAATTTGAGGGAGATCTAATGGCCGAGCAAAAGTTATAGCCTTTTCGAACCGGTACTCTGATCTGGAGCGACGAGACCACCGCCTCACCGAGGAGCGAAGCCACATTTACTCCAAGGAAAACAGAGTCCGGAAACTCATGTGAAAATTTGAGGGACATCCAACGGTCGGATCAAAAGTTATGGCCTATTTCGAACCGCTACTCGGTAGGGAGCGACGAGACCACCGCCTCACCGAGGAGCGATTCCACATCTACTCCAAGGAAAACGGCCATCCGAAACTCCCGTGAAAATTTGAGGGAGATCCAACGGTCGGAGCAAAAGTTATGGCCTTTTCAAACCGGTACTCGGTATGGAGCGACGAGACCACCGCCTCACCGAGGAGCGAAGCCACATTTACTCCAAGGAAAACAAGTCCGGAAACTCCTGTGAAAATTTGAGGGAGATCCAACGGTCGGATCAAAAGTTATGGCCCTTTTCGAACCGCTACTCCGGGTATGGAGCGACGAGACCACCGCCTCACCGAGGAGCGATGCCACATCTACTCCAAGGAAAACAGCCGTCCGAAACTCCCGTGAAAATTTGAGGGAGATCCAACTGTCGGATCAAAAGTTATGCCCATTTCGAACCGGTACTCTGGTTGGAGCGACGAGACCACCGCCACCACCGAGGAGCGATTCCACATCTACTCCAAGGAAAACAAATGTCCGAAACTCCCGTGAAAATTTGAGGGAGATCCAACGGCCGATCAAAAGTTATGGCCTTTTCGAACCGTACTCTACTGGTATGGAGTGACGAGACCACCGCCTCACCGAGGAGCGATGCCATATCTACTCCAAGGAAAACAAATCCGGAAACTCCTGTCAAAATTTGAGGGAGATCCAACGGTCGGATCAAAAGTTATGACCCTTACGAACCGGTAATCTGGTATGGAGCGACGAGACCACCGCCTCACCGAGGAGCGATGCCCCATCTACTCCAAGGAAAACAGCGTCCGGAAACTCCTGTGAAAATTTGAGGGTGATCCAACGGTCGGATCAAAAATTATGACCTTTTCGAACCAGTACTCTGTTATGGAGCGACGAGACCACCGCCTCACCGAGGAGCGAAGCCACATCTACTCCAAGGAAAACAAATGTCCGAAACTCTTGTGAAAATTTGAGGGAGATCCAACGATCGGATCAAAAGTTGTGGCTATTTCGAACCGGTACTCTGGTATGGAGCGATTAGACCACCGCCTCACCGAGGAGCGATGCCACATCTACTCCAAGGAAAACAGCGTCCGGACTCTCCTGTGAAAATTTGAGGGACATTCAACGGTCGGATCAAAAGTTATGGCCTTTTCGAACCGGTACTCTAGTATGGAGTGACGAGACCACCGCCTCACCGATGAGCGATGCCATATCTACTCCAAGGAAAACAGCATCCGGAAAACCCCCGTCAAAATTTGAGGGAGATCCAACGGTCGGATCAAAAGTTATGACCCTTACGAACCGGTACTCTGGTATAGAGCGACGAGACCACCGCCTCACCGAGGAGCGATTCCACATCTACTCTAAGGAAAACACCATCCGGAAACTCCTTTGAAAATTTGACGGAAATCCAACGGTCGGATCCAAAGTTAAGGCCCTTTCCAACAGGTACTCTAGTATGGAGCAACGAGACCACCGCCTCACCGAAGAGCGCTGCCACATCAACTTCAAGGAAAAACAACATCCGGAAACTCCTATGAAAATTTGAGGGACATCCAACCGGCGGATCAAAAGTTATGCACTTTTCGAACCGGTACTGGTATGGAGCAACGAGACCACCGCCTCACCGAGGAGCGATGCCATATCTACTCCAAGGAAAACAAAGATCCGAAACTCCTATGAAAATTTGAGGGACATCCAACTGGTCCGGATCAAAAGTTAAGGCCCTTTCGAACCGGTACTCTAGTATGGAACGACGAGACCACCACCTCACCGAGGAGCGCAGCCACATCAACTTCACGAAAAACAGCGTCCGGAAACTCCTATGAAAATTTGAGGGACATCCAACGGTCGGATCAAAAGTTATGGCCTTTTCAAACCGGTAACTGGGTTTGGAGCGACGAGACCACCGCCTCACCGAGGAGCGATGCCACATCTACTCCAAGGAAAACAACGTCCGAAACTCCCTGTGAAAATTTGAGGGAGATTCAACGGTCGGATCAAAAGTTATGGCCTTTTCGAACCGGTACTCCGGTATGGAGCGACGAGACCACCGCTCACCGAGGAGCGCTGCCACATCTACTCCAAGGAAAACAACATCCGAAACTCCCGTGAAAATTTGAGGGAGATCCAACGATCGGATCAAAAGTTATGACCCTTTCGAACCGAGTACTGGGTATGGAGCGACGAGACCACCGCCTCACCGAGGAGCGCTGCCACATCTACTTCAAGGAAAAAAGCTTCCGAAACTCCCGTGAAAATTTGAGGGAGATCCAACGGTGGGATCCAAAGTTAAGGCCCTTTCGAACCGGTACTGGGTATGGAGCGACGAGACCACCGCCACCGAGGAGCGCCGCCACATCACCTTCCAAGGAAAACAGCGTCCGGAAACTCGTGAAAATTTGAGGGAGATCAAACGGTCGGATCAAAAGTTATGGCCCTTTCGAACCGGTACTCCCGGTATGGCGCGACGAGACCACCTCCTCACCGAGGAGCGATGCCACATCTACTCCAAGGAAAACAACAGTCCGAAACTCCTCGTGAAAATTTGAGGGTGATCCAACGGTCGGATCAAAAGTTATGACCCTTTCGAACCGGTACTGCCGGTATGGAGCGACGAGACCACCGCCTCACCGAGGAGCGATGCCACATCTACTCCAAGAAAAACACCCGTCCGAAACTCCCCGTGAAAATTTGAGGGAGATCCAACGGCCGATCCAAAGTTAAGGCCCTTTCGAACCGGTACTCTAGTATGGAGCGACGAGACCACCGCCCACCGAGGAGCGCTGCCACATCAACTCCAAGGAAAAACACACCGTCCGAAACTCCTCGTGAAAATTTGAGGGACATCCAACGGTCGGATCAAAAGTTATGGCCTTTTCGAACCGTACTCTGGTTTGGAGCGACGAGACCACCGCCCTCACCGAGGAGCGATGCCACATCTACTCCAAGGAAAACAGCGTCCGAAACTCCCCGTGAAAATTTGAGGGACATCCAACGGTCGGATCAAAAGTTATGGCCTTTTCGAACCGGTACTCTCTTATGGAGCGACGAGACCACCGCCTCACCGAGGAGCGATGCCACATCTACTCCAAGTAAAACAGCATCCGGAAACTCCTGTGAAAATTTCAGGGACATTCAACGGTCGGATCAAAAGTTATGGCCTTTTCGAACCGGTACTCGGTATGGAGCGACGAGACCACCGCCTCACCGAGGAGCGATGCCATATCTACTCCAAGGAAAACAGCGTCCGGAAACTCCTGTGAAAATTTGAGCGAGCTCCAACGGTCGGATCAAAAGTTATGGCCTTTTCGAACCGGTACTCTGGTTTGGAGCGACGAGACCCCTGCCTCACCGAGGAGCGATTCCACATCTACTCCAAGGAAAACACCCTCCGGAAACTCCTGTGAAAATTTAAGGGACATCCAACGGTCGGATCCAAAGTTAAGGCCCTTTCGAACCGGTACTCTATTATGGAGCGACGAGACCACTGCCTCACCGAGGAGCGCTGCCACATCAACTTAACGAAAAACAACGTCCAGAAACTCCTCTGAAAATTTGAGGGACATCCAACAGTCGGATCAAAAGTTATGGCCTTTTCGAACCTAGTATTGGTTTGGAGCGACGAGACCACCGCCTCACCGAGGAGCGATGCCACATCTACTCCAAGGAAAACAAATGGTCCGGAAACTCCTTTGAAAATTTGAGGGACATCCAACGGGCCGGATCAAAAGTTATGGCCTTTTCGAACCGGTACTCTGGTTTGGAGCGACGAGACCACCTCCTCACCGAGGAGCGATGCCACATCTACTCCAAGGAAAAAAGCGTTCGGAAACTCCAGTGAAAATTTGATCGAAATCCATCGGTTGGATCCAAAGTTAAGGTCCTTTCAAACCGGTACTCTAGTATGGAGCGACGAGACCACCGCCACCGAGGAGCGCCGCCCACATCAACTTCATGAAAAACAAGCCCGTCCGAAACTCCTCCTGAAAATTTGAGGGACATCCAACCGTCGGATCGAAAGTCATGCCCCTTTCGAACCGGTACTCCGGTTGGAGCGACGAGACCACCGCCTCACCGAGGAGCGAAGCCACATCTACTCCAAGGAAAACGCCATCCGGAAACTCCTGTGAAAATTTGAGGGAGATCCAACGGTTGGATCAAAAGTTATAGCCTTTTCGAACCGGTACTCTGGTATGGAGCGACGAGACCACCGCCTCACCGAGGAGCGATTCCACATCTACTCCAAGGAACACAAGCATCCGAAACTCGTGTGAAAATTTGAGGGAGATCCAATGGTCGGATCAAAAGTTATGGCCCTTTCGAACCGGTACTTGGCATAGAGCAACGAGACCACCTCCTCACCGAGGAGCGATGCCACATCTACTCCAAGCAAAAAGCGTCCGAAACTCCCTGTGAAAATTTGAGGGAGATCCAACGGTCGGATCAAAAGTTATGGCCCTTTCGAACCGTACTGCGTTTTGGAGTGACGAAACCACCGCCCACCGAGGAGCGATGCCACATCTACTCCAAGGAAAACGCATCCGGACACTCCCTGTGAAAATTTGAGGGACATCCAACGGTCGGATCAAAAGTTATGGCCTTTTCGAACCGATACTCTGGAATGGAGCGACGAGACCACCGCCTCACCGAGGAGCGATGCCATATCTACTCCAAGGAAAACAGCGTCCGGAAATTCCTGTGAAAATTTGAGGGATATCCAACGGTCGGATCAAAAGTTAAACCCTTTCGAACCGGTACTGCATGGAGCGACGAGACCACCGCCTCACCGAGGAGCGATGCCATATCTACTCCAAGGAAAACAGCGTCCGGAAACTCCTGTGAAAATTTGAGGGACATCCAACGGTCGGATCAAAAGTTATGGCCTTTTCAAACTGGTACTCTAGTATGGAGCGACGAGACCACCGCCTCACCGCGGAGTGATGCCATATCTACTCCAAGGAAAACAGCGTCCGGAAACTCCTGTGAAAATTTGAGGGAGATCCAACGGTCGGATCAAAAGTTATGTCCCTTTCGAACCGGTACTCTGTTATGGAGCGATAAGACCACCGCCTCACCGAGGAGGGATGCCACATCTACTCCAAGGAAAACAGCGTCCGGAAACTCCTCTGAAAATTTGAGGGACATCCAACGGTCGAATCAAAAGTTATGGCCTTTCCGAACCGGTACTCTGGTTTGAAGCGACGAGACCACCGCCTCATCGAGGAGCGATTCCACATCTACTCCACGGAAAACACCATCCGGAAACTCCTGTGAAAACTTGAGAAAGATCCAACGGTCGGAGCAAAAGTTATAACCTTTTCGAACCGGTACTCTGGTATGGAGCGACGAGCCCACCGCCTCACCGAGGAGCGAAGCCACATCTATTTCAAGGAAAACGCCATCCGGAAACTCCTGTGAAAATTTGAGGGAGATCCAACGGTCGGATCAAAAGTTATAGCCTTTTCGAACCGGTACTCTGGTGTGGAGCGACGAGATCACCGCCTCACCGAGGAGCGATGCCACATCTACTCCAAGGAAAACAGCGTCCGGAAACTCCTGTGAAAATTTGAGGGAAATCCATCGGTCGGATCCAAAGTTAAGGTCCTTTCGAACCGGTACTCTAGTATGGAGCGACGAGACCACCGCCTCACCGAGGAGCGCTGCCACATCAACTTCACGAAAAACAGCGTCCGGAAACTCCTCTGAAAATTTGAGGGACATCCAACTGTCGGATCAAAAGTTATGCCATTTGCGAACCGGTACTCCGGTTTGGAGCGACGAGACCACCGCCTCACCGAGGAGCGATTCCACATCTACTTCAAGAAAAACACCATCCGGAAACTCCTGTGAAAATTTGAGGGAAATCCATCGGTCGGATCCAAAGTTAAGGCCCTTTCGAACCGGTACTCTAGTATGGAGCGACGACACCACAGCCTCACCGAGGAGCGCTGCCACATCAACTTCACGAAAAACAGCGTCCGAAACTCCTCTGAAAATTTGAGGGACATCCAACTGTCGGATCAAAAGTTATGCCCTTTTCGAACCGGTACTCCGGTTTGGAGCGACGAGACCACCGCCTCACCGAGAAGCGATTCCACATCTACTCCAAGGAAAACGTCAACCGGAAACTCCTGTGAAAATTTGAGGGAGATCCAACGGTCGGAGCAAAAGTTATGACACTTTCGAACCGGTACTCTGGTATGGAGCGACGAGACCACCGCCTCACCGAGGAGCAAAGCCACATGTACTACAAGGAAAACAGCGTCCGGAAACTCTTGTGAAAATTTGAGGGAGATCAAACGGTCGGATCAAAAGTTATGGCCCTTTCGAACCGGTACTCTGGTATGGAGCGACGAGACCACCGCCTCACCGAGGAGCGATGCCACTTCTACTCCAAGGAAAACAGCGTCCGGAAACTCATGTGAAAATTTGAGGGAGATCCAACGGTCGGATCAAAAGTTATGGCCCTTTCGAACCGGTACTCGGGTGTGGAGCGACGAGACCACCGCCTCACCGAGGAGCGATGCCACATCTACTCCAAGGAAAACAGCGTCCGGAAACTCCTGTGAAAATTTGAGGGAGATCTAATGGTCGGAGCAAAAGTTATAGCCTTTTCGAACCGGTACTCTGATCTGGAGCGACGAGACCACCGCCTCACCGAGGAGCGAAGCCACATTTACTCCAAGGAAAACAGAGTCCGGAAACTCATGTGAAAATTTGAGGGACATCCAACGGTCGGATCAAAAGTTATGGCCTTTTCGAACCGCTACTCTGGTTGGGAGCGACGAGACCACCGCCTCACCGAGGAGCGATTCCACATCTACTCCAAGGAAAACGCCATACGGAAACTCCTGTGAAAATTCGAGGGAGATCCAACAGTCGGAGCAAAAGTTATAGCTTTTTCAAACCGGTACTCTGGTATGGAGTGACGAGACCACCGGCTCACCAAGGAGCGAAGCCACATTTACTCCAAGGAAAACAGAGTCCGGAAACTCGTGTGAAAATTTGAGGGAGATCCAACGGTCGGATCAAAAGTTATGGCCTTTTCGAACCGCTACTCTGGTTGGGAGCGACGAGACCACCGCCTCACCGAGGAGCGGTTCCACATCTACTCCAAGGAAAACAGCGTCCGGAAACTCCCCGTGAAAATTTGAGGGAGATCCAGCGGTCGGATCAAAAGTTATGCCCATTTCGAACCGGTACCCTGTTATGGAGCGACGAGACCACCGCCTCACCGAGGAGCGATTCCACATCTACTCCAAGGAATACAATCCCCAAAAATTTGAAAATTTGAAAAAGAGCCAAAACAAAAACAAAAAGCCATTCCCACCTCAAACCTACAGAACAGGAACCCCACCCCCACCACCGCGGAGCGAGGCCCCATCCCCCACAAAGAAAAACGAAAACCCAATCCAAAATGTAAATTTAAGGGAGGAGAAATCAGCCGAACCAAAAGTTATGGCCTTTTTGAACCGGTACTCCGGTATGGAGCGACGAGACCACCGCCTCACCGAGGAGCAAAGCCACATCTACTCCAAGGAAAACACCATCCGAAACTCGTGTGAAAATTTGAGGGAGATCCAACTAGCCGGATCAAAAGTTATGCCCTTTCGAACCGCAAATTTCAGGGTATGGAGCGACGAGCCCACCGCCTCACCGAGGACCGATTCCACATCTACTCCAAGGAAAACACCATCCGA
>JAGMVL010001998.1:0-71872 GCA_019202695.1 Populus x sibirica | reverse complement strand
GTTATGGCCCTTTCGAACCCCGCATTCTAGTCGGAACGACGAGACCTCCGCCTCACCGAGGAGCGATGCCACATCTAATTCATGAAAACACAATGCCTCAGTCCGAAACTCCCCGTGAAAATTTGAGGAGATCCAACGGCCGGATCAAAAGTTATGGCCCTTTCGAACCGGTACTCTAGTCAGGAACGACGAGACCTCCGCCTCACCGAGGAGCGATGCCACATCAACAGCACGGAAAAAAGCATCCTGAAAATCCTGTGAAAATTTGAGGGAGATCCAACGGTCGGATCAAAAGTTATGGCCCTTTCGAACCGGTACTCTAGTCAGGAACGACGATACCTCCGCCTCACCGAGGAGCGATGCCACATTTAATTCATGAAAAACAAACGTCCGGAAACTCCCGTGAAAATTTGAGGGAGATCCAACTGGTCGGATCAAAAGTTATGGCCCTTTCGAACCGGTACTCTAGTCGGAACGACGAGACCTCCGCCTCACCGAGGAGCGATGCCACATCAAATTCATGAAAAAAGCATCCTGAAAATCCTGTGTAAATTTGAGGGAGATCCAACGGTCGGATCAAAAGTTATGGCCCTTTCGAACCGCTACTCTAGTCAGGAACGACGATACCTCCGCCTCACCGAGGAGCGATGCCACATTTAATTCATGAAAAACAGCGTCCGGAAACTCCTGTGAAAATTTGAGGCAGATCCAACGGTCGGATCAAAAGTTATGGCCCTTTCGAACCGGTACTCTAGTCGAACGACGAGACCTCCGCCTCACCGAGGAGCGATGCCACATCTAATTCAAGAAAAACAAATCCCGAAACTCCTGTGAAAATTTGAGGGAGATCCAACGGTCGGATCAAAAGTTATGGCCCTTTCGAACCGCTACTCTAGTCAAGAACGACGAGACCTCCGCCTCACCGAGGAGCGATGCCACATTTAATTCATGAAAAAAAGCGGTCCCGAAACTCCCGTGAAAATTTGAGGGAGATCCAACGGTCGGATCAAAAGTTATGGCCCTTTCGAACCGGTACTCTAGTCGGAACGACGAGACCTCCGCCTCACCGAGGAGCGATGCCACATCTACTCCAAGGAAAAAAGCATCCCGGAAAATCCCGTGAAAATTTGAGGGAGATCCAACGGTCGGATCAAAAGTTATGGCCCTTTCGAAGCGGTACTCTAGTCAGGAACGACGATACCTCCGCCTCACCGAGGAGCGATGCCACATTTAATTCATGAAAAACAGCATCCGAAACTCCTGTGAAAATTTGAGGCAGATCCAACGGCCGGATCAAAAGTTATGGCCCTTTCGAACCGGTACCTAGTCCGAACGACGAGACCTCCGCCTCACCGAGGAGCGATGCCACATCAATTTCTTGAAAAACAGCATCCGGAAACCCTGTGAAAATTTGAGGGAGATCCAATGGTCGGATCAAAAGTTATGGCCCTTTCGAACCGTACTCTAGTCAGGAACGACGAGACCTCCGCCTCACCGAGGAGCGATGCCACATCAAATTCATGGAAAAAACATCTCCGAAAACTCCCGTGAAAATTTGAGGGAGATCCAACGGTCGGATCAAATGTTATGGCCCTTTCGAACCGATACTCTAGTCGGAACGACGAGACCTCCGCCTCACCGAGGAGCGATGCCACATTTAATTCATAGAAAACAAGCATCCGGAAACTCCTCGTGAAAATTTGAGGCGAGATCCAACGGCCGGATCAAAAGTTATGGCCCTTTCGAACCGGTACTCTAGTCCGGAACGACGAGACCTCCGCCTCACCGAGGAGCGATGCCACATCTAATTCAAGAAAACAAAGATCCGGAAACTCCCGTGAAAATTTGAGGGAGATCCAACGGCCGGATCAAAAGTTATGGCCCTTTCGAACCGGTACTCTAGTCAGGAACGACGAGACCTCCGCCTCACCGAGGAGCGATGCCACAACAACAGCACAGAAAAAAGCATCCTGAAAATCCCGTGAAAATTTGAGGGAGATCCAACGGTCGGACCCAAAGTTATGGCCCTTTCGAACCGGTACTCTTGTCAGGAACGACGAGACCTCCGCCTCACCGAGGAGCGATGCCACATCTAATTCATGAAAAAGCGTCCCGAAAACTCCCGTGAAAATTTGAGGGAGATCCAACGGTCGGATCAAAAGTTATGGCCCTTTCGAACCGGATACTCTAGTCCGGAACGACGAGACCTCCGCCTCACCGAGGAGCGATGCCACATCTACTTCATGAAAAACAGCGTCCGGAAACTCCTGTGAAAATTTGAGGGAGATCCAACGGTCGGATCAAAAGTTATGGCCCTTTCGAACCGGTACTCTCGTCTGGAACGACGAGACCTCCGCCTCACCGAGGAGCGATGCCACATCTACTCCAAGGAAAACAAGCGTCCGGAAACTCCTGTGAAAATTTGAGGGAGATCCAACGGTCGGATCAAAAGTTATGGCCCTTTCGAACCGGTACTCTAGTCAGGAACGACGAGACCTCCGCCTCACCGAGGAGCGATGCCACATCAACAGCATGGAAAAAAACGTCCCGAAAACTCCTGTGAAAATTTGAGGGAGATCCAACGGTCGGATCAAAAGTTATGGCCCTTTCGAACCGGTACTCTAGTCAGGAACGACGAGACCTCCGCCTCACCGAGGAGCGATGCCACATTTAATTCATGAAAAACAGCGTCCGAAACTCCTGTGAAAATTTGAGGGAGATCCAACGGTCGGATCAAAAGTTATGGCCCTTTCGAACCGGTACTGTAGTCGGAACGACGAGACCTCCGCCTCACCGAGGAGCGATGCCACATCTAACTCATGAAAAAAACATCCCGAAAATCCCGTGAAAATTTGAGGGAGATCCAACGGCGGATCAAAAGTTATGGCCCTTTCGAACCGGTACTCTAGTCGGAACGACGAGACCTCCGCCTCACCGAGGAGCGATGCCACATTTAATTCATGGAAAACAAAGCATCCGGAAACTCCCCGTGAAAATTTGAGGCGAGATCCAACGGCCGGATCAAAAGTTATGGCCCTTTCGAACCGGTACTCTAGTCGGAACGACGAGACCTCCGCCTCACCGAGGAGCGATGCCACATCAACTTCAAGGAAAACAAGCATCCCGAAAATCCCGTGAAAATTTGAGGGAGATCCAACTGGCCGGATCAAAAGTTATGGCCCTTTCGAACCGGTACTCTAGTCGGAACGACGAGACCTCCGCCTCACCGAGGAGCGATGCCACATTTAATTCATGAAAACAGCATCCGGAAACTCCCGTGAAAATTTGAGGGAGATCCAACGGCCGGATCAAAAGTTATGGCCCTTTCGAACCGGTACTCTAGTCCGGAACGACGAGACCTCCGCCCACCGAGGAGCGATGCCACATCAACTTCACGAAAAAAACAGTCCCGAAACTCCCGTGAAAATTTGAGGGAGATCCAACGGTCGGATCAAAAGTTATGGCCCTTTCGAACCGGTACTCTAGTCGAGACGACGAGACCTCCGCTCCACCGAGGAGCGATGCCACATCTAATTCCAAGGAAAACAAGCATCCGAAACTCCCGTGAAAATTTGAGGGAGATCCAACGGTCGGATCAAAAGTTATGGCCCTTTCGAACCGGTACTCTAGTCGGAACGACGAGACCTCCGCCCACCGAGGAGCGATGCCACATCTAATTCAAGGAAAACAAATGTCCGAAACTCCCGTGAAAATTTGAGGGAGATCCAACTACGGATCAAAAGTTATGGCCCTTTCGAACCGGTACTCTAGTCGGAACGACGAGACCTCCGCCTCACCGAGGAGCGATGCCACATCAACTCAAGGAAAAAAAAGTCCGAAACTCCCGTGAAAATTTGAGGGAGATCCAACGTCCGATCAAAAGTTATGGCCCTTTCGAACCGGTACTCTAGTCGGAACGACGAGACCTCCGCCCTCACCGAGGAGCGATGCCACATCTACAACACGAAAAAAACATCCCGAAAATCCCGTGAAAATTTGAGGGAGATCCAACGGTCGATCAAAAGTTATGGCCCTTTCGAACCGGTACTCTAGTCCGGAACGACGAGACCTCCGCCTCACCGAGGAGCGATGCCACATTTAATTCAAGAAAAACAACATGTCCGGAAACTCCCGTGAAAATTTGAGGGAGATCCAACTGTCGGATCAAAAGTTATGGCCCTTTCGAACCGGACTTCTAGTCCGGAACGACGAGACCTCCGCCTCACCGAGGAGCGATGCCACATTTAATTCATGGAAAACAGCATGGGAAAACTCTTGTGAAAATTTGAGGGAGATCCAACGGTCGTTGATCAAAAGTTATGGCCCTTTCGAACCCGTATTCTATTCTGAAGAGACGAGACCTCCGCCTCACCGAGGAGCGATGCCACATCTAATCCAAGGAAAACAGCATTCCGGAAACTCCCGTGAAAATTTGAGGGAGATCCAACGGTCGATCAAAAGTTATGGCCCTTTCGAACCAGTACTCAGATCTGGAGCGACGAGACCTCCGCCACCCCGAGGAGCGATGCCACATCTAATCCAAGGAAAACAACGTTCCGAAACTCCCGTGAAAATTTGAGGGAGATCCAACTACGGATCAAAAGTTATGGCCCTTTCGAAGCGGTACTGTCCGGAACGACGAGACCTCCGCCTCACCGAGGAGCGATGCCACATCAACTTCAAGGAAAACAAGCATCCGAAACTCCTCGTGAAAATTTGAGGGAGATCCAACTGCGGATCAAAAGTTATGGCCTTTCGAACCGGTACTCCGGTCTGGAACGACGAGACCTCCGCCTCACCGAGGAGCGATGCCACATCTAATCCAAGGAAAACAACGTCCCGAAAACTCCCGTGAAAATTTGAGGGAGATCCAACGGCGGATCAAAAGTTATGGCCCTTTCGAACCGGTACTCTAGTCAGAACGACGAGACCTCCGCCTCACCGAGGAGCGATGCCACATCTAATTCAAGGAAAACAAACAGTCCAGAAACTCCTGTGAAAATTTGAGGGAGATCCAACGGTCGGATCAAAAGTTATGGCCCTTTCGAACCGGTACTCTGGTCTGGAACGACGAGACCTCCGCCTCACCGAGGAGCGATTCCACATCAACTTCACGAAAAACAGCGTCCGAAACTCCCGTGAAAATTTGAGGGAGATCCAACTGGCCGATCAAAAGTTATGGCCCTTTCGAACCGGACTCTAGTCCGGAACGACGAGACCTCCGCCTCACCGAGGAGCGATGCCACATCTAATCCAAGGAAAACAACATCCGAAACTCCCGTGAAAATTTGAGGGAGATCCAACGGTCGGATCAAAAGTTATGGCCTTTTCGAACCGGTACTCTGATCTGGAGCGACGAGATCTCCGCCTCCCCGAGGAGCGATGCCATATCTAATCCAAGGAAAACAGCGTCCGAAACTCCCTGTGAAAATTTGAGGGAGATCCAACTATCGGATCAAAAGTTATGGCCCTTTCGAACCGGTACTCTAGTATGGAACGACGAGACCTCCGCCTCACCGAGGAGCGATGCCACATCTACTCCAAGGAAAACAAAGCATCCCGAAACTCCCGTGAAAATTTGAGGGAGATCCAACTGGTCGATCAAAAGTTATGGCCCTTTCGAACCGGTACTCTAGTCTGGAACGACGAGACCTCCGCCTCACCGAGGAGCGATGCCACATCTAATTCATGAAAAACAACGTCCGGAAACTCTCGTGAAAATTTGAGGGAGATCCAACGGCCGGATCAAAAGTTATGGCCCTTTTCGAACCGGTACTCCAGTCGATGGAGCGACGAGACCTTCGCCTCCCCGAGGAGCGATGCCACATCTAATCCAAGGAAAACAGCATCCGGAAACTCCCGTGAAAATTTGAGGAGATCCAACGGCCGGATCAAAAGTTATGGCCCTTTCGAACCGGTACTTCGGTCGGAGCGACGAGACCTCCGCCTCACCGAGGAGCGATGCCACATCTAATCCAAGGAAAACAGCGTCCGAAACTCCTCGTGAAAATTTGAGGGAGATCCAACGGTCGATCAAAAGTTATGGCCCTTTCGAACCGGTACTCTAGTCCGGAACGACGAGACCTCCGCCTCACCGAGGAGCGATGCCACATCTAACTTCAAGGAAAACACCCATCCGAAACTCCTGTGAAAATTTGAGGGAGATCCAACGGTCGGATCAAAAGTTATGGCCCTTTCGAACCGGTACTCTAGTCTGGAGCGACGAGACCTCCGCCCACCGAGGAGCGATTCCACATCTACTCCAAGGAAAACAACGTCCGGAAACTCCTGTGAAAATTTGAGCGAGATCCAACGGCCGGATCAAAAGTTATGGCCCTTTCGAACCAGTACTCTAGTCTGGAGTGACGAGACCTCCGCCTCATCGAGGAGCGATGCCACATCTACTCCAAGGAAAACAAAGCATCCCGAAACTCCCGTGAAAATTTGAGGGAGATCCAACGGTCGATCAAAAGTTATGGCCCTTTCGAACCGGTACTCTAGTGATCCCGAGCGACGAGACCTCCGCCTCACCGAGGAGCGATGCCACATCTAATTCAAGGAAAACAACATCCGGAAACTCCTGTGAAAATTTGAGGGAGATCCAACGAGCCGATCAAAAGTTATGGCCCTTTCGAACCGGTACTTTAGTCTGGAGCGACGAGACCTCCGCCTCACCGAGGAGCGAGGCCACATCTAATCCAAGGAAAACACCATCCGGAAACTCCTGTGAAAATTTGAGGGAGATCCAACGACGGATCAAAAGTTATGGCCCTTTCGAACCGGTACTCTGATCCGGAACGACGAGACCTCCGCCTCACCGAGGAGCGATGCCACATCTACTCCAAGGAAAACAACGTCCGAAAACTCCCGTGAAAATTTGAGGGAGATCCAACTACGATCAAAAGTTATGGCCCTTTCGAACCGGTACTGGTGTGGAACGACGAGACCTCCGCCTCACCGAGGAGCGATGCCACATCAACTTCAAGAAAACAAAAGTCCGGAAACTCCCGTGAAAATTTGAGGGAGATCCAACGGCCGATCAAAAGTTATGGCCCTTTCGAACCGGTACTCTCGGGGTATGGAACGACGAGACCTCCGCCTCACCGAGGAGCGATGCCACATCTACTCCAAGGAAAACACCACTGTCCGGAAACTCCCGTGAAAATTTGAGGGAGATCCAACGGCCGGATCAAAAGTTATGGCCCTTTCGAACCGGTGGAAGCGACGAGACCACCGCCTCACCGAGGAGCGATGCCACATCTACTCCAAGGAAAACAGCCTCCGAAACTCCCCGTGAAAATTTGAGGGAGATCCAACGTCCGGATCAAAAGTTATGGCCCTTTCAAACCGGTACTCGGTATCGGAGCGACGAGACCTCCGCCCACCCGAGGAGCGATTCCACATCTAATTCAAGGAAAACAGCATCCGAAAACTCCCCGTGAAAATTTGAGGGAGATCCAACGGTCGGATCAAAAGTTATGGCCCTTTCGAACCGGTACTCTAGGTTCGGAGCGACGAGACCACCGCCCACCGAGGAGCGATGCCACATCTACTCCAAGGAAAACAACATCCGAAAACTCCCGTGAAAATTTGAGGGAGATCCAACGGCGGATCAAAAGTTATGGCCCTTTCAAACCGGTACTCTAGTCTGGAACGACGAGACCTCCGCCACCGAGGAGCGATTCCACATCAACTCCAAGGAAAACACCATCCGGAAACTCCCGTGAAAATTTGAGGGAGATCCAACGGTCGGATCAAAAGTTATGGCCCTTTTCGAACCGGTACTCGGGTCTGGAGCGACGAGACCTCCGCCTCACCGAGGAGCGATGCCACATCTACTCCAAGGAAAACAACCGTCCGAAACTCCCGTGAAAATTTGAGGGAGATCCAACGGTCGGATCAAAAGTTATGGCCCTTTCGAACCGGTACTGATATGGAGCGACGAGACCTCCGCCTCACCGAGGAGCGATGCCACATCTACTCCAAGGAAAACACCATCCGAAACTCCCGTGAAAATTTGAGGGAGATCCAACGGTCGATCAAAAGTTATGGCCTTTCAAACCGGTACTGGTCATGGAGCGACGAGACCTCCGCCTCACCGAGGAGCGATGCCACATCTACTTCAAGGAAAACAAGGTCCGAAACTCCCGTGAAAATTTGAGGGAGATCCAACTAGTCGATCAAAAGTTATGGCCTTTCGAACCGGATATCTGGTCATGGAGCGACGAGACCACCGCCTCACCGAGGAGCGATTCCACATCTACTTCAAGGAAAACACCATCCGAAACTCCCGTGAAAATTTGAGGGAGATCCAACGGTCGATCAAAAGTTATGGCCTTTTCGAACCGGTACTCTGATCTGGAGCGACGAGATCTCCGCCTCCCCGAGGAGCGAGGCCATATATAATCCAAGGAAAACACCATCCGAAAACTCCTGTGAAAATTTGAGGGAGATCCAACGGTCAGATCAAAAGTTATGGCCTTTTCAAACCGGTACTCTAGTCTGGAGCGACGAGACCTCCGCCTCACCGAGGAGCGATTCCACATCTACTCCAAGGAAAACAATCCGGAAACTCCCGTGAAAATTTGAGGGAGATCCAACGGCCGATCAAAAGTTATGGCCCTTTCGAACCGGTACTGCATGGAGCGACGAGACCTCCGCCTCCCCGAGGAGCGATGCCACATCTACTCCAAGGAAAACACCATCCGAAACTCCCGTGAAAATTTGAGGGAGATCCAACGGCCGGATCAAAAGTTATGGCCCTTTCAAACCGGTACTCTCGTCCGGAACGACGAGACCTCCGCCTCACCGAGGAGCGATTCCACATCAACTTCACGGAAAACAACATCCGAAACTCCCGTGAAAATTTGAGGGAGATCCAACGGTCCGATCAAAAGTTATGGCCCTTTCGAACCGGTACTGTATCGGAGCGACGAGACCTCCGCCACCGAGGAGCGATGCCACATCTACTCCAAGGAAAACAATCCGGAAACTCCCGTGAAAATTTGAGGGAGATCCAACGGCCGGATCAAAAGTTATGGCCTTTTCGAACCGGTACTCTAGTCGGCATGGAGCGACGAGACCACCCCTCACCGAGGAGCGATGCCACATCTAATCCAAGGAAAACACATCCGAAAACTCCCGTGAAAATTTGAGGGAGATCCAACGGTCCGATCAAAAGTTATGGCCTTTTCGAACCGGTACTCTCATCCGGAACGACGAGACCTCCGCCTCACCGAGGAGCGATGCCACATCTACTCCAAGGAAAACACCATCCGAAACTCCCGTGAAAATTTGAGGGAGATCCAACGGCCGGATCAAAAGTTATGGCCCTTTCGAACCGGTACTCTAGTATGGAGCGACGAGACCTCCCGCCTCACCGAGGAGCGATTCCACATCTACTCCAAGGAAAACAACGTCCGAAACTCCCGTGAAAATTTGAGGGAGATCCAACGGTCGGATCAAAAGTTATGGCCTTTTCAAACCGGTACTCTGGTCTGGAATGACGAGACCTCCGCCTCACCGAGGAGCGATTCCACATCTACTCCAAGGAAAACACCATCCGTAAACTCCTGTGAAAATTTGAGGGAGATCCAACTACGGATCAAAAGTTATGGCCCTTTCGAACCGGTACTGGTCTGGAGCGACGAGACCACCGCCTCACCGAGGAGCGATTCCACATCTACTCCAAGGAAAACACCATCCGAAACTCCCGTGAAAATTTGAGGGAGATCCAACGGCCGGATCAAAAGTTATGGCCCTTTCGAACCGGTACTCCGGGTATGGAGCGACGAGACCACCGCCTCACCGAGGAGCGATGCCACATCTACTCCAAGGAAAACACCATCCGAAACTCCCGTGAAAATTTGAGGGAGATCCAACGGCCGGATCAAAAGTTATGGCCCTTTCGAACCGGTACTCGAGTGTGGAGCGACGAGACCTCCGCCTCACCGAGGAGCGATGCCACATCTAATCCAAGGAAAACACCATCCGAAACTCCCGTGAAAATTTGAGGGAGATCCAACGAACCGTACTCCGATCTGGAGCGACGAGACCCCCGCTCCACCGAGGAGCGATTCCACATCTACTCCAAGGAAAACACCATCCGAAACTCCCCGTGAAAATTTGAGGGAGATCCAACGGCCGGATCAAAAGTTATGGCCCTTTCGAACCGGTACTCTGGTATGGAGCGACGAGACCTCCGCCTCACCGAGGAGCGATGCCACATCTACTCCAAGGAAAACACCATCCGAAACTCCCGTGAAAATTTGAGGGAGATCCAACTACCGATCAAAAGTTATGGCCTTTTCGAACCGGTACTCCGATGGAGCGACGAGACCTCCGCCTCACCGAGGAGCGATGCCACATCTACTCCAAGGAAAACAACATCCGGAAACTCCCGTGAAAATTTGAGGGAGATCCAACCGTCCGATCAAAAGTTATGGCCCTTTCGAACCGGATTTAGTATGGAGCGACGAGACCACCCGCCTCACCGAGGAGCGATGCCACATCTACTCCAAGGAAAACACCATCCGAAAACTCCCGTGAAAATTTGAGGGAGATCCAACTGCGGATCAAAAGTTATGGCCCTTTCGAACCGGTACTCTGTATGGAGCGACGAGACCTCCGCCCTCACCGAGGAGCGATGCCACATCTACTCCAAGGAAAACAACATCCGGAAACTCCCGTGAAAATTTGAGGGAGATCCAACGGTCGGATCAAAAGTTATGGCCTTTCAAAACCGGTACTGTACATGGAGCGACGAGACCACCGCCTCACCGAGGAGCGATGCCACATCTACTCCAAGGAAAACACCATCCGAAACTCCCGTGAAAATTTGAGGGAGATCCAACTAGTCGGATCAAAAGTTATGGCCCTTTCGAACCGGTACTGGGTCCGGAGCGACGAGACCACCGCCTCACCGAGGAGCGATGCCACATCTACTCCAAGGAAAACAACCCTCCGAAACTCCCGTGAAAATTTGAGGGAGATCCAACGGTCGGATCAAAAGTTATGGCCTTTCGAACCGGTACTCCGTATGGAGCGACGAGACCTCCGCCTCACCGAGGAGCGATTCCACATCTACTCCAAGGAAAACACCATCCGAAACTCCCGTGAAAATTTGAGGGAGATCCAACGGCCGATCAAAAGTTATGGCCCTTTCGAACCGGTACTCCGTCCGGAGCGACGAGACCACCGCCCACCGAGGAGCGATGCCACATCTACTCCAAGGAAAACACCATCCGAAACTCCCGTGAAAATTTGAGGGAGATCCAACTACCGATCAAAAGTTATGGCCCTTTCGAACCGGTACTCGGTATGGAGCGACGAGACCTCCGCCTCACCGAGGAGCGATGCCACATCTACTCCAAGGAAAACAACCATCCGGAAACTCCCGTGAAAATTTGAGGGAGATCCAACTGCGATCAAAAGTTATGGCCTTTTCGAACCGGTACTGGGTATGGAGCGACGAGACCACCGCCTCACCGAGGAGCGATGCCACATCTAATCCAAGGAAAACACCATCCGGAAACTCCCGTGAAAATTTGAGGGAGATCCAACGGCCGGATCAAAAGTTATGGCCCTTTCGAACCGGTACTGTATGGAGCGACGAGACCTCCGCCTCACCGAGGAGCGACTCCACATCTACTTCAAGGAAAAACACCGTCCGGAAACTCCCGTGAAAATTTGAGGGAGATCCAACGGCCGGATCAAAAGTTATGGCCCTTTCGAACCGGTACTGGATCCGGAGCGACGAGACCACCGCCTCACCGAGGAGCGATTCCACATCTACTCCAAGGAAAACACCATCCGAAACTCCCGTGAAAATTTGAGGGAGATCCAACGGCCGATCAAAAGTTATGGCCCTTTCGAACCGGTACTCGGTATGGAGCGACGAGACCACCGCCTCACCGAGGAGCGATTCCACATCTACTCCAAGGAAAACACCATCCGGAAACTCCCCGTGAAAATTTGAGGGAGATCCAACGGCCGGATCAAAAGTTATGGCCCTTTCGAACCGGTACTGGTTTGGAGCGACGAGACCTCCGCCTCACCGAGGAGCGATGCCACATCTACTCCAAGGAAAACACCATCCGAAACTCCCGTGAAAATTTGAGGGAGATCCAACGATCGGATCAAAAGTTATGGCCCTTTCGAACCGGTACTGGGTCTGGAGCGACGAGACCTCCGCCTCACCGAGGAGCGATTCCACATCTACTCCAAGGAAAACAACATCCGAAACTCCCGTGAAAATTTGAGGGAGATCCAACGGCGGATCAAAAGTTATGGCCCTTTCGATCGGGAACGAGACCACCGCCTCACCGAGGAGCGATGCCACATCTACTCCAAGGAAAACAATCCGAAACTCCTGTGAAAATTTGAGGGAGATCCAACGGTCGGATCAAAAGTTATGACCCTTTCAAACCGGTACTCTAGTCTGGAACGACGAGACCCCACCCTCACCGAGGAGCGATGCCACATCAACTTCAAGGAAAACAACATGTCCGAAACTCCCGTGAAAATTTGAGGGAGATCCAACGGTCCGATCAAAAGTTATGGCCTTTTCGAACCGGTACTCCGTCTGGAGCGACGAGACCTCCGCCTCACCGAGGAGCGATGCCACATCTACTCCAAGGAAAACACCATCCGAAACTCCCGTGAAAATTTGAGGGAGATCCAACTATGCCGGATCAAAAGTTATGGCCTTTTCGAACCGGTACTCGGTATGGAGCGACGAGACCTCCGCCTCACCGAGGAGCGATGCCACATCTACTCCAAGGAAAACACACATCCGAAACTCCCGTGAAAATTTGAGGGAGATCCAACGATCGATCAAAAGTTATGGCCTTTTCAAACCGGTACAGTTATGGAGCGACGAGACCTCCGCCTCACCGAGGAGCGATTCCACATCTACTCCAAGGAAAACACCATCCGGAAACTCCCGTGAAAATTTGAGGGAGATCCAACTACGGATCAAAAGTTATGGCCCTTTCGAACCGGTACTGGATCATGGAGCGACGAGACCTCCGCCTCACCGAGGAGCGATGCCACATCTACTCCAAGGAAAACACCATCCGAAACTCCCGTGAAAATTTGAGGGAGATCCAACGGTCGGATCAAAAGTTATGGCCCTTTCGAACCGGTACTCCGGTATGGAGCGACGAGACCACCGCCTCACCGAGGAGCGATTCCACATCTACTCCAAGGAAAACACCATCCGAAACTCCCCGTGAAAATTTGAGGGAGATCCAACGGCCGGATCAAAAGTTATGGCCCTTTCAAACCGGTACTCCGGTCTGGAGCGACGAGACCACCGCCTCACCGAGGAGCGATTCCACATCAACTCCAAGGAAAACACCATCCAAAACTCCCGTGAAAATTTGAGGGAGATCCAACGGTCGGATCAAAAGTTATGGCCCTTTCGAACCGGTACTCCGTATGGAGCGACGAGACCACCGCCTCACCGAGGAGCGATTCCACATCTACTCCAAGGAAAACACCATCCGGAAACTCCCGTGAAAATTTGAGGGAGATCCAACTGGCCGATCAAAAGTTATGGCCCTTTCGAACCGGTACTCGGTATGGAGCGACGAGACCACCGCCTCACCGAGGAGCGATTCCACATCTACTCCAAGGAAAACACCATCCGGAAACTCCCGTGAAAATTTGAGGGAGATCCAACGGTCGGATCAAAAGTTATGGCCCTTTCGAACCGGTACTGGTATGGAGCGACGAGACCACCGCCTCACCGAGGAGCGATGCCACATCTACTCCAAGGAAAACAACATCCGGAAACTCCCGTGAAAATTTGAGGGAGATCCAACTGGTCGGATCAAAAGTTATGGCCCTTTCAAACCGGTACGATTCGGTCTGGAGCGACGAGACCTCCGCCTCACCGAGGAGCGATGCCACATCTACTCCAAGGAAAACACCATCCGAAACTCCCGTGAAAATTTGAGGGAGATCCAACGGCCCGATCAAAAGTTATGGCCCTTTCGAACCGGTACTCTATCCGGAGCGACGAGACCACCGCCTCACCGAGGAGCGATGCCACATCTACTCCAAGGAAAACAACGTCCGAAACTCCCGTGAAAATTTGAGGGAGATCCAACTGTCCGATCAAAAGTTATGGCCCTTTCGAACCGGTACTCGGTCTGGAGCGACGAGACCTCCGCCTCACCGAGGAGCGATGCCACATCTACTCCAAGGAAAACACCATCCGAAACTCCCCGTGAAAATTTGAGGGAGATCCAACGGCCGATCAAAAGTTATGGCCCTTTCGAACCGGTACTGCATGGAGCAACGGAACGACGAGACCACCGCCTCACCGAGGAGCGATCCACATCAACTCCAAGGAAAACAACGTCCGAAACTCCCGTGAAAATTTGAGGGAGATCCAACTGTCGATCAAAAGTTATGGCCCTTTCGAACCGGTACTCTAGGTATGGAGCGACGAGACCACCGCCTCACCGAGGAGCGATTCCACATCTACTCCAAGGAAAACAACGTCCGAAAACTCCCGTGAAAATTTGAGGGAGATCCAACTCGGATCAAAAGTTATGGCCTTTTCGAACCGGTACTCGTGTGTGAGCGACGAGACCACCGCCTCACCGAGGAGCGATTCCACATCTACTCCAAGGAAAACACCATCCGGAAACTCCTATGAAAATTTGAGGGAGATCCAACGGCCGGATCGAAAGTTATGGCCTTTTCGAACCGGTACTCTGATATGGAGCGACGAGACCTCCGCCTCACCGAGGAGCGATGCCACATCTAATCCAAGGAAAACACCATCCGAAACTCCCCGTGAAAATTTGAGGGAGATCCAACGGTCGGATCAAAAGTTATGGCCCTTTCAAACCGGTACTGGTATGGAGCGACGAGACCACCGCCTCACCGAGGAGCGATTCCACATCTACTCCAAGGAAAACACCATCCGGAAACTCCCCGTGAAAATTTGAGGGAGATCCAACGGCCGATCAAAAGTTATGGCCCTTTCGAACCGGTACTCTGTATGGAGCGACGAGACCACCGCCTCACCGAGGAGCGATGCCACATCTACTCCAAGGAAAACAACATCCCGAAACTCCCGTGAAAATTTGAGGGAGATCCAACTGCCGATCAAAAGTTATGGCCTTTCGAACCGGTACTCGTATGGAGCGACGAGACCACCGCCTCACCGAGGAGCGATTCCACATCTACTCCAAGGAAAACACCATCCGAAACTCCCGTGAAAATTTGAGGGAGATCCAACTATCGGATCAAAAGTTATGGCCCTTTCGAACCGGTACTGGTCTGGAGCGACGAGACCTCCGCCTCACCGAGGAGCGATGCCACATCTACTCCAAGGAAAACAACGTCCGAAACTCCCGTGAAAATTTGAGGGAGATCCAACGGTCGGATCAAAAGTTATGGCCCTTTCGAACCGGTACTGTCATGGAGCGACGAGACCACCGCCTCACCGAGGAGCGATTCCACATCTACTCCAAGGAAAACACCATCCGGAAACTCCTGTGAAAATTTGAGGGAGATCCAACGGTCGGATCAAAAGTTATGGCCCTTTCGAACCGGTACTCTGGTATGGAGCGACGAGACCACCGCCTCACCGAGGAGCGATGCCACATCTACTCCAAGGAAAACACCATCCGGAACTCCCGTGAAAATTTGAGGGAGATCCAACGGCCGATCAAAAGTTATGGCCCTTTCGAACCGGTACTTCCGGTATGGAGCGACGAGACCTCCGCCTCACCGAGGAGCGATGCCACATCAACTCCAAGGAAAACAACCGTCCGAAACTCCCGTGAAAATTTGAGGGAGATCCAACGGTCGGATCAAAAGTTATGGCCTTTTCGAACCGGTACTGGGTATGGAGCGACGAGACCTCCGCCTCACCGAGGAGCGATGCCACATCTACTCCAAGGAAAACACCATCCGGAAACTCCCGTGAAAATTTGAGGGAGATCCAACTACGGATCAAAAGTTATGGCCCTTTCGAACCGGTACTCTAGTATGGAGCGACGAGACCACCGCCTCACCGAGGAGCGATGCCACATCTACTCCAAGGAAAAACACCGTCCGGAAACTCCCCGTGAAAATTTGAGGGAGATCCAACTGTCGGATCAAAAGTTATGGCCCTTTCGAACCGGTACTCGGTATGGAGCGACGAGACCACCGCCTCACCGAGGAGCGATGCCACATCAACTTCAAGGAAAACAACATCCGAAAACTCCCCGTGAAAATTTGAGGGAGATCCAACGGCCGATCAAAAGTTATGGCCCTTTCGAACCGGTACTTCGATCATGGAGCGACGAGACCACCGCCTCACCGAGGAGCGATGCCACATCTAACTTCAAGAAAAACAACATTCCGGAAACTCCCGTGAAAATTTGAGGGAGATCCAACGGTCGGATCAAAAGTTATGGCCTTTTCGAACCGGGTACTCGGTATGGAGCGACGAGACCACCGCCTCACCGAGGAGCGATGCCACATCTACTTCAAGGAAAACAACGTCCGGAAACTCCCGTGAAAATTTGAGGGAGATCCAACGTCGGATCAAAAGTTATGGCCCTTTCGAACCGGTACTGTCCGAGCGACGAGACCACCGCCTCACCGAGGAGCGATGCCACATCTACTCCAAGGAAAACACCATCCGAAACTCCCGTGAAAATTTGAGGGAGATCCAACGGTCGGATCAAAAGTTATGGCCTTTTCAAACCGTACTCTAGTATGGAGCGACGAGACCACCGCCTCACCGAGGAGCGATGCCACATCTACTCCAAGGAAAACAACATCCGAAACCCCCGTGAAAATTTGAGGGAGATCCAACTGGTCCGATCAAAAGTTATGGCCTTTTCAAACCGGTACTTTGGTATGGAGCGACGAGACCTCCGCCACCGAGGAGCGATGCCACATCTACTCCAAGGAAAACAACGTCCGGAAACTCCCGTGAAAATTTGAGGGAGATCCAACTATTGATCAAAAGTTATGGCCCTTTCGAACCGGTACTCTGGTCTGGAGCGACGAGACCTCCGCATCACCGAGGAGCGATTCCGCATCTACTCCAAGGAAAAACAACCATCCGGAAACTCCCGTGAAAATTTGAGGGAGATCCAACGGCCTGATCAAAAGTTATGGCCCTTTCGAACCGGATTTCCGGTATGGAGCGACGAGACCTCCGCCTCACCGAGGAGCGATGCCACATCTACTCCAAGGAAAAAAATGTCCGAAACTCCCGTGAAAATTTGAGGGAGATCCAACTGGTCGGATCAAAAGTTATGGCCCTTTTCGAACCGGTACTCGATTTGGAGCGACGAGACCACCGCCTCACCGAGGAGCGATTCCACATCTACTCCAAGGAAAACACCATCCGAAACTCCCGTGAAAATTTGAGGGAGATCCAACGGGCGGATCAAAAGTTAAGGCCCTTTCGAACCGGTACTTCGCATGGAGCGACGAGACCACCGCCTCACCGAGGAGCGATGCCACATCTACTCCAAGGAAAACAACGGTCCTGAAACTCCCGTGAAAATTTGAGGGAGATCCAACTATCCCCGATCAAAAGTTATGGCCCTTTCAACCCGGACTGTCCTGGAGCGACGAGACCACCGCCTCACCGAGGAGCGATGCCACATCTACTCTCAAGGAAAACACCATCCGAAACTCCCGTGAAAATTTGAGGGAGATCCAACGGTCCGGATCAAAAGTTATGGCCCTTTCGAACCGGTACTTAGGGTCCGGAGCGACGAGACCATCCGCTCACCGAGGAGCGATGCCACATCTACTCCAAGGAAAACAGCGTCCGGAAACTCCTGTGAAAATTTGAGGGAGATCCAACTGCTTGATCAAAAGTTATGGCCCTTTCAAACCGGTACTCTAGTCTGGAGCGACGAGACCTCCGCCTTACCGAGTAGCGATTCCACATCTACTCCAAGGAAAACACCATCCGAAACTCCCCGTGAAAATTTGAGGGAGATCCAACGGTCGGATCAAAAGTTATGGCCCTTTCGAACCGATACTGGGTATGGAGCGACGAGACCTACCGCCCACCGAGGAGCGATGCCACATCTACTCCAAGAAAACACCATCCGAAACTCCTGTGAAAATTTGAGGGAGATCCAACGGTCGGATCAAAAGTTATGGCCCTTTCGAACCGGTACTCGGTATGGAGCGACGAGACCACCGCCTCACCGAGGAGCGATGCCACATCTACTCCAAGGAAAACAACGTCCGAAACTCCTCGTGAAAATTTGAGGGAGATCCAACGGTCGGATCAAAAGTTATGGCCTTTTCGAACCTAAGACTCGTTTGGAGCGACGAGACCTCCGCCTCACCGAGGAGCGATGCCACATCTAATTCAAGGAAAACAAGGTCCGAAACTCCCGTGAAAATTTGAGGGAGATCCAACTACGATCAAAAGTTATGGCCCTTTCGAACCGGATTCGGTATGGAGCGACGAGACCTCCGCCCACCGAGGAGCGATGCCACATCTACTCCAAGGAAAACAGCCCTCCGAAACTCCCGTGAAAATTTGAGGGAGATCCAACGGTCGGATCAAAAGTTATGGCCCTTTCGAACCGGTACTCTGTATGGAGCGACGAGACCACCGCCTCACCGAGGAGCGATGCCACATCTACTCCAAGGAAAACAACGTCCGAAAACTCCCGTGAAAATTTGAGGGAGATCCAACGGCCGGATCAAAAGTTATGGCCCTTTTCGAACCGGTACTCTAGTGTGGAGCGACGAGACCACCGCCTCACCGAGGAGCGATTCCACATCTACTCCAAGGAAAACACCATCCGAAAACTCCTGTGAAAATTTGAGGGAGATCCAACGGTCGGATCAAAAGTTATGGCCCTTTCGAACCGGTACTCGGTAGTGGAGCGACGAGACCACCGCCTCACCGAGGAGCGATGCCACATCTACTCCAAGGAAAACAACATCCGAAACTCCCCGTGAAAATTTGAGGGAGATCCAACTACGGATCAAAAGTTATGGCCCTTTCGAACCGGTACTCGTCTGGAGCGACGAGACCACCGCCTCACCGAGGAGCGATGCCACATCTACTCCAAGGAAAACAACGTCCGAAACTCCCCGTGAAAATTTGAGGGAGATCCAACGGTCGGATCAAAAGTTAAGGCCCTTTCGAACCGGTACTGGGTATGGAGCGACGAGACCACCGCCCACCGAGGAGCGATGCCACATCTACTCCAAGGAAAAACACCACCGAAAACTCCCGTGAAAATTTGAGGGAGATCCAACGGTCGGATCAAAAGTTATGGCCTTTCGAACCGGTACTCCGTCATGGAGCGACGAGACCACCGCCTCACCGAGGAGCGATGCCACATCTACTCCAAGGAAAACAAATCCGGAAACTCCCGTGAAAATTTGAGGGAGATCCAACGGCCGGATCAAAAGTTATGGCCCTTTCGAACCGGTACTCTGGTGGAGCGACGAGACGACACCGCCTCACCGAGGAGCGATCCACATCTACTTCAAGGAAAAACAATGTCCGAAACTCCTCGTGAAAATTTGAGGGAGATCCAACTGCCGATCAAAAGTTATGGCCCTTTCGAACCGGTACTCGGGTATGGAGCGACGAGACCACCGCCACCGAGGAGCGATGCCACATCTACTCCAAGGAAAACAACGTCCGAAACTCCCGTGAAAATTTGAGGGAGATCCAACGGCCGGATCAAAAGTTATGGCCCTTTTCAACCGGTACTCCGGTATGGAGCGACGAGACCACCGCCTCACCGAGGAGCGATTCCACATCTACTTCAAGGAAAAACAACATCCGGAAACTCCCGTGAAAATTTGAGGGAGATCCAACGGTCGGATCAAAAGTTATGGGCCTTTCGAACCGGTACATGGGTCTGGAGCGACGAGACCACCGCCTCACCGAGGAGCGATGCCACATCTACTCCAAGGAAAAACAGCGTCCGGAAACTCCCGTGAAAATTTGAGGGAGATCCAACGGCCGGATCAAAAGTTATGGCCCTTTCGAACCGGTACTGTCTGGAGCGACGAGACCACCGCCACCGAGGAGCGATTCCACATCTACTCCAAGGAAAACACCATCCGAAAACTCCTGTGAAAATTTGAGGGAGATCCAACGGTCGGATCGAAAGTTATGGCCTTTTCGGACCGGTACTCGGGCATGGAGCGACGAGACCACCGCCCACCGAGGAGCGATGCCACATCTACTCCAAGGAAAACAACATCCGAAACTCCCGTGAAAATTTGAGGGAGATCCAACGGCCGGATCAAAAGTTATGGCCCTTTCGAACCGGTACTCCGACTGATGGAGCGACGAGACCACCGCCTCACCGAGGAGCGATTCCACATCTACTCCAAGGAAAACACCATCCGGAAACTCCCGTGAAAATTTGAGGGAGATCCAACTGTCGGATCAAAAGTTAAGGCCCTTTCGAACCGGTACTCTAGTATGGAGCGACGAGACCACCGCCACCGAGGAGCGATGCCACATCTACTCCAAGGAAAACAACGTCCGGAAACTCCCCGTGAAAATTTGAGGGAGATCCAACGGCCGGATCAAAAGTTATGGCCCTTTCGAACCGGTACTCCGGTATGGAGCGACGAGACCATCCGCCTCACCGAGGAGCGATGCCACATCTACTCCAAGGAAAACAAAGTCCGAAACTCCCGTGAAAATTTGAGGGAGATCCAACGGTCGGATCAAAAGTTATGGCCCTTTCGAACCGGTACTCTAGCATGGAGCGACGAGACCACCGCCTCACCGAGGAGCGATGCCACATCTACTCCAAGGAAAACACCACCCGAAAACTCCGTGAAAATTTGAGGGAGATCCAACGGTCCGATCAAAAGTTATGGCCCTTTCGAACCGGTACTTCGGTATGGAGCGACGAGACCACCGCCACCGAGGAGCGATGCCACATCTACTCCAAGGAAAACAGCATCCGCCCAAACTCCCGTGAAAATTTGAGGGAGATCCAACGGCCGGATCAAAAGTTATGGCCTTTTCGAACCGGAACTCTAGTTTGGAGCGACGAGACCACCGCCCACCGAGGAGCGATTCCACATCTACTTCAAGGAAAACACCATCCGGAAACTCCCGTGAAAATTTGAGGGAGATCCAACGGCCGGATCAAAAGTTATGGCCCTTTCGAACCGGTACTCGGGTATGGAGCGACGAGACCACCGCCTCACCGAGGAGCGATGCCACATCTACTCCAAGGAAAACAACGTCCGAAACTCCCGTGAAAATTTGAGGGAGATCCAACGGCTCGGATCAAAAGTTAAGGCCCTTTCGAACCGGTACTCGGTATGGAGCGACGAGACCACCGCCTCACCGAGGAGCGATGCCACATCTACTCCAAGGAAAACAAAGCGTCCGGAAACTCCCGTGAAAATTTGAGGGAGATCCAACGGTCGGATCAAAAGTTATGGCCCTTTTCGAACCGGTACTTTCGGGTGTGGAGCGACGAGACACCGCCTCACCGAGGAGCGATTCCACATCTACTCCAAGGAAAACACCATCCGTAAACTCCTGTAAAAATTTGAGGGATATCCAACGATCGAATCGAAAGTGATGGTCCTTTCGAACCGGTACTCTAGTGTCAGCGACGAGACCTCCGCCTCACCGAGGAGCGATGCCACATCTAATCCAAGGAAAACAACATCCGGAAACTCCCGTGAAAATTTGAGGGAGATCCAACTACGGATCAAAAGTTATGGCCCTTTCGAACCGGTACTCTAGGTATGGAGCGACGAGACCACCGCCTCACCGAGGAGCGATGCCACATCTACTCCAAGGAAAAACGCCATCCGAAACTCCCCGTGAAAATTTGAGGGAGATCCAACGGTCGGATCAAAAGTTATGGCCCTTTCGAACCGGTACTCTAGTATGGAGCGACGAGACCACCGCCTCACCGAGGAGCGATGCCACATCTACTCCAAGGAAAAACAGCCATCCGGAAACTCCTGTGAAAATTTGAGGGAGATCCAACGGTCGGATCAAAAGTTATGGCCCTTTCGAACCGTACTCTGCATGGAGCGACGAGACCACCGCTCACCGAGGAGCGATGCCACATCTACTCCAAGGAAAACAATCATCCGGAAACTCCCGTGAAAATTTGAGGGAGATCCAACGGTCGGATCAAAAGTTATGGCCTTTTCGAACCGGTACTCCGTTTGGAGCGACGAGACACCGCCTCACCGAGGAGCGATTCCACATCTACTCCAAGGAAAACACCATCCGGAAACTCCCGTGAAAATTTGAGGGAGATCCAACGGTCGGATCAAAAGTTATGGCCCTTTTCGAACCGGTACTCTGGTATGGAGCGACGAGACCACCGCCTCACCGAGGAGCGATGCCACATTAACTCCAAGGAAAACAACGTCCGAAACTCCTCGTGAAAATTTGAGGGAGATCCAACGGTCGGATCAAAAGTTATGGCCCTTTCGAACCGGTACTCTGGGATGGAGCGACGAGACCACCGCCTCACCGAGGAGCGATGCCACATCTACTTCAAGGAAAAAAAAAGCGTCCGGAAACTCCCCGTGAAAATTTGAGGGAGATCCAACTGGTCGGATCAAAAGTTATGGCCCTTTCGAACCGGACTCTAGTCTGGAGCGACGAGACCACCGCCTCACCGAGGAGCGATGCCACATCTACTTCAAGAAAACACCATCCGGAAACTCCCGTGAAAATTTGAGGGAGATCCAACGGTCGGATCAAAAGTTATGGCCCTTTCGAACCGGTACACTCGGGTCTGGAGCGACGAGACCACCGCCTCACCGAGGAGCGATGCCACATCTACTCCAAGGAAAACAACATCCGAAACTCCCGTGAAAATTTAAGGGAGATCCAACAGTCGGATCAAAAGTTATGGCCCTTTCGAACCGGTACTCTGGTCTGGAGCGACGAGACCACCGCCTCACCGAGGAGCGATTCCACATCTACTCCAAGGAAAACACCATCCGAAACTCCCGTGAAAATTTGAGGGAGATCCAACTGTCCGATCAAAAGTTAAGGCCCTTTCGAACCGGTACTCGGCATGGAGCGACGAGACCACCGCCTCACCGAGGAGCGACGCCACATCTACTCCAAGGAAAACAACCTCCGAAACTCCTGTGAAAATTTGAGGGAGATCCAACGGTCGATCAAAAGTTATGGCCCTTTCGAACCGGTACTCGGTTTGGAGCGACGAGACCACCGCCTCACCGAGGAGCGATGCCACATCTACTCCAAGGAAAACAACGTCCGAAACTCCCGTGAAAATTTGAGGGAGATCCAACGGCCGATCAAAAGTTAAGGCCCTTTCGAACCGGTACTTTGTATGGAGCGACGAGACCACCGCCTCACCGAGGAGCGATGCCACATCTACTCCAAGGAAAACAAAGCTCCGGAAACTCCTGTGAAAATTTGAGGGAGATCCAACGGCCGGATCAAAAGTTATGGCCTTTTCGAACCGGTACTCGTCTGGAGCGACGAGACCACCGCCTCACCGAGGAGCGATGCCACATCTACTCCAAGGAAAAACAGTGTCCGGAAACTCCCGTGAAAATTTGAGGGAGATCCAACGGCCGGATCAAAAGTTATGGCCCTTTCGAACCGGTACTCTGGCATGGAGCGACGAGACCACCGCCTCACCGAGGAGCGATGCCACATCTACTCCAAGGAAAACACATGTCCGGAAACTCCCGTGAAAATTTGAGGGAGATCCAACGGCCGGATCAAAAGTTATGGCCCTTTCGAACCGGTACTTAGTATGGAGCGACGAGACCACCGCCTCACCGAGGAGCGATGCCACATCTACTCCAAGGAAAACAACGTCCGGAAACTCCCGTGAAAATTTGAGGGAGATCCAACGGTCCGATCAAAAGTTATGGCCCTTTCGAACCGGTACTCTGGTATGGAGCGACGAGACCACCGCCTCACCGAGGAGCGATGCCACATCTACTCCAAGGAAAACACCATCCGGAAACTCCTGTGAAAATTTGAGGGAGATCCAACGGTCGGATCAAAAGTTATGGCCCTTTCGAACCGGTACTGGTATGGAGCGACGAGACCACCGCTTCACCGAGGACCGATGCCTCATCTATTCCAAGGAAAACAACGTCCGAAACTCCTGTGAAAATTTTAGGGTGATCCAACGGTCGGATCAAAAGTTAAGGCCCTTTTCGAACCGGTACTCTAGTATGGAGCGACGAGACCACCGCCTCACCGAGGAGCGATGCCACATCTACTCCAAGGAAAACAGCCATCCGAAAACTCCCGTGAAAATTTGAGGGAGATCCAACTAGCCGATCAAAAGTTATGGCCCTCTTTCGAACCGGTACTGGGTATGGAGCGACGAGACCACCGCCTCACCGAGGAGCGATTCCACATCAACTTCAAGGAAAACAACATCCGGAAACTCCCGTGAAAATTTGAGGGAGATCCAACGGTCGGATCAAAAGTTATGGCCCTTTCGAACCGGTACTCGGTTTGGAGCGACGAGACCTCCGCCTCACCGAGGAGCGATTCCACATCTACTCCAAGGAAAACACCATCCGGAAACTCCCGTGAAAATTTGAGGGAGATCCAACTATCGATCAAAAGTTATGGCCCTTTCGAACCGGTAAGTCGGCATGGAGCGACGAGACCACCGCCCCACCGAGGAGCGATTCCACATCTACTCCAAGGAAAACAAATTCCCCGAAACTCCCTCGAAAATTTGAGGGAGATCCAACGGTCGGATCAAAAGTTATGGCCCTTTCAACCGGTACTGTATGGAGCTACGAGACCTCCGGCTCACCGAGGTGCGATGCCACATCTAGTCCAAGGAAAACAACGTCCGGAAACTCCTGTGAAAATTTGAGGGAGATCCAACGGTCGGATCAACAGTTATGGCCCTATCGAACCGGTACTCTAGTTTGGAGCGACGAGACCACCGCCTCACCGAGGAGCGATGCCACATCTACTCCAAGGAAAACAGCCATCCGAAACTCCGTGAAAATTTGAGGGAGATCCAACGGCGGATCAAAAGTTATGGCCTTTTCGAACCGGTACTCGGTCATGGAGCTACGAGACCACCGGCCACCGAGGAGCGATTCCACATCTACTCCAAGGAAAACAACGCCATCCGAAACTCCCGTGAAAATTTGAGGGAGATCCAACTACGGATCAAAAGTTAAGGCCCTTTCGAACCGGTACTCCGGTATGGAGCGACGAGACCACCGCCTCACCGAGGAGCGATGCCACATCAACTTCCAAGGAAAACAGTCCCGGAAACTCCCGTGAAAATTTGAGGGAGATCCAACGGCCGGATCAAAAGTTATGGCCCTTTCAAACCGGTACTCTAGTATGGAGCGACGAGACCACCGCCTCACCGAGGAGCGATTCCACATCTACTCCAAGGAAAACACCATCCGGAAACTCCTGTGAAAATTTGAGGGAGATCCAACGGTTGGATCAAAAGTTATGGCCCTTTCGAACCGGTACTCTGGTATGGAGCGTCGAGACCACCGCCACCGAGGAGCGATTCCACATCTACTCCAAGGAAAACACCATCCGGAAACTCCCGTGAAAATTTGAGGGAGATCCAACGGTCGGATCAAAAGTTATGGCCCTTTCGAACCGGTACTCCAGTCTGGAGCGACGAGACCACCGCCACCGAGGAGCGATTCCACATCTACTCCAAGGAAAACAAAGATCCGAAAACTCCCGTGAAAATTTGAGGGAGATCCAACGGTCGATCAAAAGTTATGGCCCTTTCGAACCGGTACTCGGTATGGAGCGACGAGACCACCGCCTCACTCGAGGAGCGATTCCACATCTACTTCCAAGGAAAACACCATCCGAAAACTCCTGTGAAAATTTGAGGGAGATCCAACGGTCGGATCAAAAGTTATGGCCCTTTCGAACCGGTACTCTAGTCTGGAGCGACGAGACTCCGCCTCACCGAGGAGCGATTCCACATCTACTCCAAGGAAAACAACATCCGGAAACTCCTGTGAAAATTTGAGGGAGATCCAACGGTCCGATCAAAAGTTATGGCCCTTTCCAACCGGTACTCGGTATGGAGCGACGAGACCACCGCTCACCGAGGAGCGATGCCACATCAACTCCAAGGAAAACACCATCCGGAAACTCCTCATGAAAATTTAAGGGAGATCCAACGGCCGGATCAAAAGTTATGGCCCTTTTCGAAACCGGTACTCTAGTATGGAGCGACGAGACCTCCGCCTCACCGAGGAGCGATGCCACATCAATTTCAAGAAAACAAAGATCCGGAAACTCCTCGTGAAAATTTGAGGGAGATCCAACGGTCGGATCAAAAGTTATGGCCCTTTCGAACCGGTACTCGGTCTGGAGATACGACGAGACCTCCGCCTCACCGAGGAGCGATGCCACATCTACTCCAAGGAAAACAACGTCCGGAAACTCCCGTGAAAATTTGAGGGAGATCCAACGGTCGGATCAAAAGTTATGGCCCTTTAACCGGTACTCTAGTCTGGAGCGAACGAGACCTCCGGCCACCGAGGAGCGATGCCACATCTACTCCAAGGAAAACAGCGTCCGGAAACTCCTGTGAAAATTTGAGGGAGATCCAACGGCCGGATCAAAAGTTATGGCCCTTTCGAACCGGTACTCGGTATGGAGCGACGAGACCACCGCCTCATCGAGGAGCGATTCCACATCTACTCCAAGGAAAACACCATCCGGAAACTCCCGTGAAAATTTGAGGGAGATCCAACGGCGGATCAAAAGTTAGGACCTTTCCAACCGGTACTCTGGTGTGGAGCGACGAGACCATCGCCTCACCGAGGAGCGATTCCACATCTACTCCAAGGAAAACACCATCCGGAAACTCCTGTGAAAATTTGAGCGAGATCCAACGGCCGGATCAAAAGTTATGGCCCTTTCGAACCGGTACTCTAGTCTGGAATGACGAGACCTCCGCCTCATCGAGGAGCGATGCCACATCAACTTCACGAAAAACAGCTCCGAAAACTCCCCGTGAAAATTTGAGGGAGATCCAACTAGCCGATCAAAAGTTATAGCCCTTTCAACCTCGCATGGTAGCGCTACAAGACCACCGCCCTCCCGAGGAGCGATGCCACATCTACACCAAGAAACAATCCGAACTGAAAATTTGAGGGAGATCCAACGGCCGATCGAAAGTTATGGCCTTTTCGAACCTAAACTGGTTTGGAGACGACGAGACCGCCCTCACCGAGGAGCGATTCCACATCTACTTCCAAGGAAAATGCCATCCGGAAACTCCCGTGAAAATTTGAGGGAGATCCAACGGCCGGATCAAAAGTTATGGCCCTTTCGAACCGGTACTCTAGTCCGGAACGACGAGACCTCCGCCTCACCGAGGAGCGATGCCACATCTAACTTCACGGAAAAAAGCGCCCGGAAACTCCTCGTGAAAATTTGAGGGAGATCCAACGGCCGATCAAAAGTTATAGCCCTTTCAAATCGGTACTGTGGTATAGAGCTACAAGACCACCGCCTCCCCGACGAGCGATGCCACATCTACACCAAAGAAACACCATCCGGAAACTCCCGAAAATTTGAGGGAGATCCAACGGGCCGGATCAAAAGTTATGGCCTTTTCAAACCGGTACTGGGTCTTGGAGAGACGAGACCACCGCCCACCGAGGAACGATTCCACATCTACTCCAAGGAAAACAAACATCCGGAAACTCCTTGAAAATTTGAGGGGAGATCCAACTCCCTGATCAAAAGTTAAGGTCCTTTCGAACCGGCACGGTCTGGAGCGACGAGACCACCGCTCACCGAGGAGCGATGCCACATCAACTTCCAAGGAAAACAAAGTCCTGAAACTCCTATGAAAATTTGAGGGAGATCCAACGGTCGGATCAAAAGATATGGCCCTTTCGAACCGGTACTCTGGTATGGAGCGACGAGACCACCGCCTCACCGAGGAGCGATGCCACATCAACTTCACAAAAAACAGCGTCCAAAAACTACTGTGAAAATTTGAGGGAGATCCAACGGTCGGATCAAAAGTTATGGCCTTTTCGAACCGGTACTCTGGTATGGAGCTACGAGACCACCCTCCTCCGAGGAGCGATTCCACATCTACTCCAAGGAAAACGCCATCCGAAACTCCCGTGAAAATTTGAGGGAGATCCAACGGTATGGATCCAAAGTTAAGGCCCTTTCAAACCGTACTCGGGTATGGAGCGACGAGACCACCGCCTCACCGAGGAGCACTGCCACATCAACTTCAAGGAAAACAACATCCGGAAACTCCTGTGAAAATTTGAGGAGATCCAACTGTCGGATCAAAAGTTATGGCCTTTCAAACCGGTACTCTAGTCTGGAGCGACGAGACCACCGCCTCACCGAGGAGCGATTCCACATCTACTCCAAGGAAAACACCATCCTGAAAGTCCTGTGAAAATTTGAGGGAGATCCAACGGCCGGATCAAAAGTTATGGCCCTTTTCGAACCGGTACTCTAGTTTGGAGCGACGAGACCACCACGCTCACCGAGGAGCGATTCCATATCTACTCCAAGGAAAACAGCCATCCGAAACTCCCGTGAAAATTTGAGGGAGATCCAACGGCCGGATCCAAAGTTATGGCCCTTTCGAACCGGTAAGCTCTGTATGGAGCGACGAGACCACCGCCTCAACGAGGAGCGATGCCACATCAACTTCATTAGAAAACAATGTCCGAAACTCCTATGAAAATTTAAGGGACATCCAACGGTCGGATCAAAAGTTATGGCCTTTTCGGACCGGTACTCTAGTTTGTAGTGACGAGACCACCGCCTCATTGAGGAGCAATTCCATATCTATTCCAAGGAAAACGCCATCCGGAAACTCCTGTGAAAATTTGAGGGAGATCCAACGGCCGGATCAAAAGTTATGGCCCTTTCGAACCGATGACTCTAGCATGGAGCACGAGACCACCACCTCACCGAGGAGCGCTGCCACATCAACTTCAAGGAAAAACAACGTCCGGAAACTCCCCGTGAAAATTTGAGGGAGATCCAACTGGCCGGATCAAAAGTTATGACCTTTCGAACCGGTAATCCTGGCATGGAGCGACGAGACCACCGCCTCACCGAGGAGCGATTCCACATCTACTCCAAGGAAAACACCATCCGAAAACTCCTGTGAAAATTTGAGGGAGATCCAACGGTCGAATCCAAAGTTAAGGCCCTTTCGAACCAGACATCGGCATGGAGCGACGAGACGACCGCCTCACCGAGGACCGATGCCACATCAATTTCATGAAAAACAACGTCCGAAACTCCTATGAAAATTTGAGGGAGATCCAACTGCCGGATCAAAAGTTATGGCCTTTTCGAACCGAGATTCGGTTTGGAGCGACAAGACAACCGCCTTCACCAAGGAGCGATTCCACATCTACTCCAAGGAAAACACCATCCGAAACTCCCGTGAAAATTTGAGGGAGATCCAACTGCCGGATAAAAAATTATGGCCCTTTCGAACCGGTACGAGTCCGGAGGAGCGACGAGACCTCCGCCTCACCGAGGAGCGATGCCACATCAACTTCAAGAAAAACAGCCATCCGAAACTCCCGTGAAAATTTGAGGGAGATCCAACGTCGGATCAAAAGTTATGAGCCTTTCGAACCGGTACTCGGTATGGAGCGACGAGACCACCGCCTCACCGAGGAGCGATTCCACATCTACTCCAAGGAAAACACCATCCGCAAACTCCCGTGAAAATTTGAGGGAGATCCAACTACGGATCAAAAGTTATGGCCCTTTCGAACCGGTACTCTGGTCCGGAATGACGAGACCTCCGCCTCACCGAGGAGCGATGCCACATCAACTTCACGAAAAACAGCTCCGAAAACTCCTGTGAAAATTTGAGGGAGATCCAACGGTCGGATCAAAAGTTATGAGCCTTTCGAACCGGTAACTGGTATGGAGCGACGAGACCACCGCCTCACCGAGGAGCGATTCCACATCTACTCCAAGGAAAACACCATCCCGAAACCCCGTGAAAATTTGAGGGAGATCCAACGGTCCGATCAAAAGTTATGGCCCTTTCGAACCGGTACTGCGGAATGGAGCGACGAGATCACCGCCTCACCGAGGAGCAATGCCACATCTACTCCAAGGAAAACCGAGTCCGGAAACTCCCGTGAAAATTTGAGGGAGATCCAACGGCCGGATCAAAAGTTATGGCCCTTTCGAACCGGTACTCGTCCGGAATGGCGAGACCTCCGCCTCACCGAGGAGCGATGCCACATCAACTTCACGAAAACACATGGGCTTGGAAACTCCTCTGAAAATTTCGAGGGAGATCCAACCTGCCGGATCCAAAGTTAAGGCTCCTTTCGAACCGATACTCGGTATGGAGCGACGTAGACCACCACCTCACCGAGGAGCGACGCCACATCAACTTCACGAAAACAACGGCCCGAAAAACTCCCGTGAAAATTTGAGGGAGATCCAACTGGCGGATCAAAAGTTATAAGCCTTTCGAACCGGGTACTGTATGGAGCGACGAGACCACCGCCCTCACCGAGGAGCGATTCCACATCTACTCCAAGGAAAACACCATCCGAAACTCCCGTGAAAATTTGAGGGAGATCCAACTGGCCGGATCAAAAGTTATGGCCCTTTCGAACCGGTACTCCGCTAGTCTGGGAGCGACGAGACCTCCGCCTCACCGAGGAGCGATGCCACATCAAATCCAAGGAAAACAACATCCGAAAACTCCCCGTGAAAATTTGAGGGAGATCCAACTACGGATCAAAAGTTATGGCTCCTTTTCAACCGGCAGATCCGGTCCTGGAGCGACGAGACCTCCGCACACCGAGGAGCGATTCCACATCTACTCCAAGGAAAACACGCCATCCGGAAACTCCCGTGAAAATTTGAGAGGAGATCCAACGACGGATCAAAAGTTATGGCCCTTTCGAACCGGTAGCTCGCATGGAGCGACGAGACCACCGGACCACCGAGGAGCGATTCCACATCAACTTCAAGGAAAACAAATGTCCGGAAACTCCTCGTGAAAATTTGAGGGAGATCCAACTAGGCGGATCAAAAGTTATGGCCTTTTCGAACCGGTACTCTAGTTTGGAGCGACGAGACCACCGCCTCACCGAGGAGCGATTCCACATCTACTCCAAGGAAAACACCATCCGAAAACTCCTGTGAAAATTTGAGGGAGATCCAACGGCTTGATCAAAAGTTATGGCCCTTTTCGAACCGGTACTGTCTCGAGCGACGAGACCACCGCCTCATTGAGGAGCGATTCCACTATCTACTCCAAGGAAAACAGCCATCCGGAAACTCCCCCCGTGAAAATTTGAGGAGAGATCCAACGGTCGGATCAAAAGTTAAGGCCCTTTCGAACCGTACTCGTCCTGGAGCGACGAGACCACCGCCTCACCGAGGAGCGATTCCACATCAACTTCAAGGAAAACAGCCATCCGGAAACTCCTGTGAAAATTTAAGGGAGATCCAACTACCGATCAAAAGTTATGGCCTTTTCGAACCGGTACTCTAGTCTGGAGTGACGAGACCACCGCCACCGAGGAGCGATTCCATATCTATTCCAAGGAAAACGCCAGTCCGGAAACTCCCCGTGAAAATTTGAGGGAGATCCAACGGCGGATCAAAAGTTAAGGCCCTTTCGAACCGACACTCCGGTATGGAGCGACGAGACCACCGCCTCACCGAGGAGCGATGCCACATCAACTTCAAGGAAAACAGCATCCGAAACTCCTGTGAAAATTTGAGGGAATCCAACTAGGCGTGATCAAAAGTTATGGCCCTTTCGAACCGATATCGTCCTGGAGCGACGAGACCTCCGGACACCGAGGAGCGATTCCACATCAACTTCAAGGAAAACAGCCGTCCGAAACTCCCCGTGAAAATTTTAGGGAGATCCAACTACGATCAAAAGTTATGGCCCTTCCGAACCGGTACTGTCTGGAGCGACGAGACCACCGCCTCACCGAGGAGCGATTCCATATCTACTCCAAGGAAAACGCCATCCGGAAACTCCTGTGAAAATTTGAGGGAGATCCAACGGTCGGATCAAAAGTTAAGGCCCTTTCGAACCGATACTCGGTCCGGAGCGACGAGACCACCGCCTCACCGAGGAGCGATTCCACATCAACTCCAAGGAAAAACAATGCCCTGAAACTCCCGTGAAAATTTTGAGGAGATCCAACTCCGATCAAAAGTTATGGCCTTTTCGAACCGGTACTTAGTCTGGAGCGACGAGACCATCCGACACCGAGGAGCGATTCCACATCTACTCCAAGGAAAACAAATGTCCCGAAACTCCTCGTGAAAATTTTAGGGTGATCCAACGGTCCGATCAAAAGTTATGGCCCTTTCGAACCATACTCCGTCTGGAGCGACGAGACCACCGCCTCACCGAGGAGCGATTCCACATCTACTTCAAGGAAAAAAAGCGTCCGAAACTCCTCGTGAAAATTTTAGGGAGATCCAACCGTCGATCAAAAGTTATGGCCCTTTCGAACCGGTACTTGTCCTGAGCGACGAGACCTCCGACCTCACCGAGGAGCGATTCCACATCTACTCCAAGGAAAACAAAGGTCCGGAAACTCCCCGTGAAAATTTTAGGAGTGATCCAACTATTCGGATCAAAAGTTATGGCCCTTTTCGAACCGAGTACTGGCTGGAGCGACGAGACCTCCGGACACCGAGGAGCGATTCCACTTCTACTCCAAGGAAAACAACATCCGGAAACTCCCCGTGAAAATTTTAGAGTGATCCAACTGTCCGATCAAAAGTTATGGCCCTTTCGAACCGGCAAGACTGTCTCGGAGCGACGAGACCTCCGGACACCGAGGAGAGATTCCACATCTACTCCAAGGAAAACAACATCCGGAAACTCCCCGTGAAAATTTTAGAGTGATCCAACTACGGATCAAAAGTTATGGCCCTTTCGAACCGTACTCTGGGTCTGGAGCGACGAGACCTCCTACACCGAGGAGAGATTCCACTTCTACTCCAAGGAAAACAAATCCTCCGAAACTCCCCGTGAAAATTTTAGAGAGATCCAACTGGCCGATCAAAAGTTATGGCCCTTTCGAACCGTACTCTGTCCGGAGCGACGAGACCTCCGCCTACACCGAGGAGCGATTCCACATCTACTCCAAGAAAACAGCCGTCCGAAACTCCCGTGAAAATTTTAGAGTGATCCAACGGTCGGATCAAAAGTTATGGCCCTTTCGAACCGGTAGTCCGGTCGGGAGCGACGAGACCTCCCGGACACCGAGGAGAGATTCCACATCTACTCCAAGGAAAACAGCGTCCGAAACTCCCGTGAAAATTTTAGAGTGATCCAACGGCCGGATCAAAAGTTATGGCCCTTTCGAACCGGACTTCGGTCCGGAGCGACGAGACCTCCGGACACCGAGGAGCGATTCCACTTCTACTCCAAGGAAAACAGCCGTCCGAAACTCCCGTGAAAATTTTAGGAGTGATCCAACTACGATCAAAAGTTATGGCCCTTTCGAACCGTAGTCCGGGTCCGGAGCGACGAGACCTCCGGACACCGAGGAGCGATTCCACATCTACTCCAAGGAAAACAGCATCCGAAACTCCCGTGAAAATTTTAGAGTGATCCAACGGCCGATCAAAAGTTATGGCCCTTTCGAACCGGACTGTCCGGAGCGACGAGACCTCCGGACACCGAGGAGCGATTCCACATCTACTCCAAGGAAAACAGTCCGAAACTCCCGTGAAAATTTTAGAGTGATCCAACTACGATCAAAAGTTATGGCCCTTTCGAACCGGTACTCCGTCCGGAGCGACGAGACCTCCGGACACCGAGGAGCGATTCCACATCACTTCACTCCAAGGAAAACAAAGTCCGGAAACTCCCGTGAAAATTTTAGAGTGATCCAACGGCCGGATCAAAAGTTATGGCCCTTTCGAACCGGTACTCGGTCTCGAGCGACGAGACCTCCGGACACCGAGGAGCGATTCCACTTCTACTCCAAGGAAAACAACGTCCGGAAACTCCCCGTGAAAATTTTAGAGTGATCCAACGGTCGGATCAAAAGTTATGGCCCTTTCGAACCGGTACTCTGTCTCGGAGCGACGAGACCTCCGGACACCGAGGAGAGATTCCACATCTACTCCAAGGAAAAAAAACCATCCGAAACTCCCCGTGAAAATTTTAGAGTGATCCAACTAGCGGATCAAAAGTTATGGCCCTTTCGAACCGAGACTTGGTCTGGAGCGACGAGACCTCCGGCACACCGAGGAGAGATTCCACATCTACTCCAAGGAAAAAGCCGTCCGAAACTCCCTCGTGAAAATTTTAGAGTGATCCAACGATCGGATCAAAAGTTATGGCCCTTTCGAACCGGTACTGGCCGGAGCGACGAGACCTCCGGACACCGAGGAGCGATTCCACATTCTACTCCAAGGAAAACAACATCCGAAACTCCCCGTGAAAATTTTAGAGTGATCCAACTGCCGGATCAAAAGTTATGGCCCTTTCGAACCGGTACTGCCGTATGGAGCGACGAGACCACCGGACACCGAGGAGAATCCCACATCAACTCCATAAAAAACAAAGATCCGAAAACTCCCGTGAAAATTTGAGAGGAGATCCAACGGCGGATCAAAAGTTATAAGCCCTTTCGAACCGTACTGGTCGGGAGCGACGAGACCACAGGACCTCACCGAGGAGCGATGCCACATCTACGCCAAGGAAAACGGCGCCCGGAAACCCCGTGAAAAATTTGAGGGAGATCCAACGGCCGGATCAAAAGTTATGCCCTTTCGAACCGCCACTCCGTCTGGAGCGACGAGATCACCGCCCACCGAGGAGCCATGCCACATCTACTCCAAGGAAAAAAGCGTCCCGAAACTCCCCGTGAAAATTTGAGGGACATCCAACGGCCGGATCAAAAGTTATGGCACTTTCCAATTGGTACTCTAGTCCGGAATGGCGAGACCTCCGCCTCACCGAAGAGCGAGCCACATCAACTTCATGAAAAACCGCGTCCGAAAACTCCCCGTGAAAATTTGAGGGAGATCCAACTGCCGATCAAAAGTTATGGCCCTTTAGAACCGGTACTTCGTGGTATGGAGCGACGAGACCACCGCCTCACCGAGGAGCGCTGCCACATCAACTTCAAGGAAAACAACATCCGCAAACTCCCCGTGAAAATTTGAGAGAGATCCAACGATCGGATCAAAAGTTATAGCCCTTTCCAACCGGTACTCTAGTCTGGAACGACGACACCTCCGCCTCACCGAGGAGCGATCCCACATCTACTTCACGGAAAACAGCGTCCAAAAACTCCTGTGAAAATTTGAGGGAGATCCAACGTACGATCAAAAGTTATGGCACTTTCCAACCGGTACTCCTAGTCCGGAATGACGAGACCTCCGCCCACCGAAGAGCGATGCCACATCAACTTCACGAAAAAACAAAGTGCCGAAACTCCCGTGAAAATTTGAGGGAGATCCAACCCGGGATCAAAAGTTATAGCCCTTTAAAACCGGACTCGGGTATGGAGCTACAAGACCACCGCCTCCCCGAGGAGCGATGCCACATCAACTCCACGGAAAACAGTCGGCCAGCAAACTCCGTGAAAATTTGAGAGAGATCCAACGGCCGATCAAAAGTTATAGCCCTTTGAACCGCACTGTATGGAGCGATGAGACCTCCGCCCGACCGAGGAGCGCTGCCACATCTACTTCATGAAAAAAAAACAGTCCGAAAACTCCCCGTGAAAATGTGAGGGAGATCTAACGGCTCTGATCAAAAGTTATGGCACTATCGAACCGTACGATCTAGTCTCGACCGACGAGACCTCCGGCCACCGAGGTGCGATGCCACATCTAGTCCAAGGAAAACAACGTCCTGAAACTCCCCGTGAAAATTTGAGGGAGATCCAACTACCGGATCCAAATTTAAGGCCCTTTCGAACCGGTACTTCCGGTTTGGAGCGACGAGACCACCGCCTCACCGAGGAGCGATTCCACATCTACTCCAAGGAAAACACCATCCGGAAACTCCCGTGAAAATTTGAGGGAGATCCAACGGCCGGATCAAAAGTTATAACCCTTTCGAACCGGTACGATCTAGTCCGGAACGACGACACCTCCGCCCTCACCGAGGAGCCATCCCAAATCTACTTCACTAAAAATAGCGTCCAAAAACTCCCCGTGAAAATTTAAGGGAGATGCAACCCGGTCAGCCCAAATTAGTTAGGGCCCTTTCGAATCGGTACTGTCCGGAATGACGAGACCTCCGCCTCACCGAGGAGGGATGCCACATCAACTTCATAAAAAACAGCCGTCCCAAACTCCCGTGAAAATTCCGAGGGAGATCCAACTGCGGATTAAAAGTTAAGGCCCTTTTGAACCGGTACTCTAGTATGGAGATACGAGACCTCCAGCTCACCGAGGTGCGATGCCACATCTAGTCCAAGGAAAACAACGTCCGGAAACTCCTGTGAAAATTTGAGGGAGATCCAACGGTCGGATCAAAAGTTGTGGCCCTTTCGAACCTAAGATTGCATGGAGCGACGAGATCATCGGCTCACCGAGGAGCAATGCCACATCTACTCCAAGGAAAACAACGTCCGAAAACTCCCTCGTGAAAATTTGAGGGAGATCCAACTACGATCAAAAGTTATGGCACTTTCGAACCGGTACTGTCCTGGAATGGCGAGACCTCCGCCCACCGAGGAGCGATGCCACATCAACTCCAAGGAAAACAACATTCCGAAACTCCCGTGAAAATTTGAGGGAGATCCAACGTGGATCAAAAGTTGTAGCCCTTTAAAACGGTACGTGGTATGGAGCGACAAGACCACCGCCCACCGAGGAGCGATGCCACATCTACTCCAAGGAAAACATCGCTCAAACTCCTCGTGAAAATTTGAGGGAGATCCAACGGCCGGACGTAAAAGTTATGGCCTTTTCGAACCGGTACTGGTTTGGAGCAACGAGACCTCCGCTCACCGAGGAGCGATTCCACATCTACTCCAAGGAAAACAGCCATCCGAAACTCCCCGTGAAAATTTGAGGGAGATCCAACGGTCCGGATCAAAAGTTATGGCCCTTCTCGAACCGCACTCGGTCTGGAGCGACGAGACCACCGCCTCACCGAGGAGCGATGCCACATCTACTCCAAGGAAAAAACAGCTCCGCAAACTCCCGTGAAAATTTGAGAGAGATCCAACTACGGATCAAAAGTTATGGGCCCTTTCAACCGGTACTGGCATGGAGCGACGAGACCTCCGCCACACCGAGGAGCGATTCCACATCTACTCCAAGGAAAAACAACGTCCGAAAACTCCCCGTGAAAATTTGAGGGAATATCCAACGATCCGGATCAAAAGTTATGGCCCTTTCGAACCGGTACTCTAGTCTCGGAGCGACGAGACCTCCTAGACATCGAGGAGCGATTCCACATCTACTCCAAGGAAAACAACGTCCTGAAACTCCCCGTGAAAATTTGAGGGAGATCCAACGGCCGGATCAAAAGTTATGGCCCTTTCGAACCGGTACTCTGGTCCGGAGCGACAAGCCACCGCCTCACCGAGGAGCGATTCCACATCAACTCCAAGGAAAACAGCATCCGAAACTCCTATGAAAATTTGAGGGAGATCCAACTACGCATCAAAGTTATGGCCTTTTCCAAAACCGGTACTCAGTTTGGAGTGACAAGACCACCGCCTCACCGAGGATCGATTCCACATCTACTCCAAGCAAAACACCATCCGGAAACTCCTGTGAAAATTTGAGGGAGATCCAACGGGCGGATCAAAAATTATAACCCTCTCGAACTGATTCTATAGTCTGGAACGACGACACCTCCGCCTCCCCGAGGAGCGATCCCAAATCTACTTCACGAAAAACAGCGTCGAAAAACTCCTGTGAAAATTTGAGGGAGATCCAACGGTCGGATCAAAAGTTATGGCCCTTTCGAACCGGTATACTGGTGTGGAATGACGAGATCTCTGCCTCACCGAGGAGCGATGCCACATCAACTTCACGGAAAACAGTCCGCCAAACTCCCCGTGAAAATTTGAGAGAGATCCAACTAGCCGGATCAAAAGTTATGGCCCTTTCAACCGGTACTGCGGTATGGAGCGACGAGACCACCGCCACCGAGGAGCGCCGCCACATCAACTTCACAAAAAAAGCATCCTGGAAACTCCCGTGAAAATTTGAGGGAGATCCAACGGTCGGATCAAAAGTTATAAGCCTTTCGAACCGGGTACTCGGTATGGAGCGACGAGACCACACCCTCACCGAGGAGCGATGCCACATCTAGGCCAAGGAAAACAACGTCCGGAAACTCCCCGTGAAAATTTGAGGGAGATCCAACGGCGGATCAAAAGTTATGCCCTTTCGAACCGCTACTCTGGTATGGAGCGACGAGATCACCGCCTCACCGGGGAGCCATGCCACATCTACTCCAAGGAAAAAAGCGTCCGGAAACTCCTGTGAAAATTTGAGGGACATCCAACGGTCGGATCAAAAGTTATGGCACTTTCCAATTGGTACTCTAGTCTGGAATGGCGAGACCTCCGCCTCACCGAAGAGCGATGCCACATCAACTTCATGAAAAACTGCGTCCGAAAACTCCTGTGAAAATTTGAGGGAGATCCAACGGTCAGATCAAAAGTTATAGCCCTTTAAAACCGGTACTGTGGTATGGAGCTACAAGACCACTGCCTCCCCGACGAGCGCTGCCACATCAACTTCACGAAAAACAGCGTCCGCAAACTCCTGTGAAAATTTGAGAGAGATCCAACGATCAGATCAAAAGTTATAGCCCTTTCAACCGGTACTCTAGTCTGGAACGACGACACCTCCGCCTCAACGAGGAGCGATCCCACATCTACTTCACTAAAACAAGGCAGCCCAAAACTCCCCGTGAAAATTTGAGGGAGATCCAACGATCGGATCAAAAGTTATGGCACTTTCCAACCGGTACTCTAGTCTCGGAATGGCGAGACCTCCGCCCACCGAAGAGCGATGCCACATCAACTTCACGAAAAACAAGCTCCGTTCGAAAACTCCCCGTGAAAATTTGAGGGAGATCCAACGGTCGATCAAAAGTTATAGCCCTTTAAAACCGGTATCGCGGGTATGGAGCTACAAGACCACCGCCCCCGAGGAGCGCCGCCACATCAACTTCACGAAAAACAACATCCCGCAAACTCCCCGTGAAAATTTGAGGGAGATCCAACTAGCCGATCAAAAGTTATAGCCCTTTGAACCGTACTGTATGGAGCGATGAGACCTCCGCCTGACCGAGGAGCGATGCCACATCTACTTCATGAAAAACAGCGTCCGAAAACTCCTGTGAAAATGTGAGGGAGATCTAACGGTCGGATCAACAGTTATGGCACTATCGAACCGGTACTCTAGTCTCGACCGACGAGACCTCCGGCTCACCGAGGTGCGATGCCACATCTAGTCCAAGGAAAACAACGTCCGGAAACTCCTGTGAAAATTTGAGGGAGATCCAACGGTCGGATCCAAATTTAAGGCCCTTTCGAACCGGTACTCTGGTTTGGAGCGACGAGACCACCGCCTCACCGAGGAGCGATTCCACATCTACTCCAAGGAAAACACCATCCGGAAACTCCTGTGAAAATTTGAGGGAGATCCAACGGTCGGATCAAAAGTTATAACCCTTTCGAACCGGTACTCTAGTCTGGAACGACGACACCTCCGCCTCACCGAGGAGCCATCCCAAATCTACTTCACTAAAAATAGCGTCCAAAAACTCCTGTGAAAATTTAAGGGAGATGCAACGGTCGGACCAAAAGTTATGGCCCTTTCGAATCGGTACTCTGGTCTGGAATGACGAGACCTCCGCCTCACCGAGGAGGGATGCCACATCAACTTCATAAAAAACAGCGTCCCAAACTCCTGTGAAAATTTGAGGGAGATCCAACGGTCGGATCAAAACTTAAGGCCCTTTTGAACCGGTACTCTAGTATGGAGATACGAGACCTCCAGCTCACCGAGGTGCGATGCCACATCTAGTCCAAGGAAAACAACGTCCTCCGAAACTCCTGTGAAAATTTGAGGGAGATCCAACGGTCGGATCAAAAGTTGTGGCCCTTTCGAACCGGTACTCTGGTATGGAGCGACGAGATCATCGCCTCACCGGGGAGCAATGCCACATCTACTCCAAGGAAAACAGCGTCCGGAAACTCCCGTGAAAATTTGAGGGAGATCCAACGGTCCTGATCAAAAGTTATGGCACTTTCGAACCGAGACTGGCCGGAATGGCGAGACCTCCGCCTCACCGAGGAGCGATGCCACATCAACTTCACGAAAAAAAATGGGCTCCGAAAACTCCTGTGAAAATTTGAGGGAGATCCAACGGTCAGATCAAAAGTTGTAGCCCTTTAAAACCGGTACTGTGGTATGGAGCTCCAAGACCACCGCCTCCCCGACGAGCGATGCCACATCTACTCCAAGGAAACTGCTATGAAAATTTGAGGGAGATCCAACGGTCGGATCGAAAGTTATGGCCTTTTCGGACCGGTACTCTGGTTTGGAGCAACGAGACCACCGCCTCACCGAGGAGCGATTCCACATCTACTCCAAGGAAAACGCCATCCGGAAACTCCTGTGAAAATTTGAGGGATATCCAACGGTCGGATCCAAAGTTAAGGCCCTTTCGAACCGGTACTCTGGTATGGAGCGACGAGACCACCGCCTCACCGAGGAGCGATGCCACATCAACTTCACGAAAAACAGCGTCCGCAAACTCCTGTGAAAATTTGAGAGAGATCCAACGGTCGGATCAAAAGTTATAGCCCTTTCAACCGGTACTCTGGTATGGAGCGACGAGACCTTCGCCTGACCGAGGAGCGATGCCACATCTACTTCATGAAAAACAACGTCCGAAAACTCCTGTGAAAATTTGAGGGAAATCCAACGGTCGGATCCACAGTTATGGCCCTATCGAACCGGTACTCTAGTCTCGACCGACGAGACCTCCGGCTCACCGAGGTGCGATGCCACATCTAGTCCAAGGAAAACAACGTCCGGAAACTCCTGTGAAAATTTGAGGGAGATCCAACGGTCGGATCCAAATTTAAGGCCCTTTCGAACCGGTACTCTGTTTTGGAGCGACAAGCCACCGCCTCACCGAGGAGCGATTCCACATCAACTTCATGAAAAACAGCGTCCGGAAACTCCTATGAAAATTTGAGGGACATCCAACGGTCGCATCAGAAGTTATGGCCTTTTTCGAACCGGTACTCTGGTTTGGAGCGACAAGACTACCGCCTCACCGAGGATCGATTCCACATCTACTCCAAGCAAAACACCATACGGAAACTCCTGTGAAAATTTGAGGGAGATCCAACGGTCAGATCAAAAATTATAACCCTCTCGAACTGATTCTATAGTCTGGAACGACGACACCTCCGCCTCCCCGAGGAGCGATCCCAAATCTACTTCACGAAAAACGGCGTCCGAAAAACTCCCTGTCGAAAATTTGAGGGGAGATCCAACGGTCGGATCAAAAGTTATGGCCCTTTCGAACCGGTACTCGGGGTGTGGAATGACGAGATCTCGCCTCACCGAGGGAGCGATGCCACATCAACTTCACCGGAAAACAGCGTCCCGCAAACTCTTGTGAAAATTTGAGAGAGATCCAACGGTCAGATCAAAAGTTATAGCCCTTTCAACCGGTACTCTGGTATGGAGCGACGAGACCTTCGCCTGACCGAGGAGCGATGCCACATCTACTTCATGAAAAACAACGTCCGAAAACTCCTGTGAAAATTTGAGGGAAATCCAACGATCGGATCAACAGTTATGGCCCTATCGAACCGGTACTCTAGTCTCGACCGACGAGACCTCCGCCTCACCGAGAGCGATGCCACATCTAGTCCAAGGAAAACAACGTCCGAAAACTCCTGTGAAAATTTGAGGGAGATCCAACGGTCGGATCCAAATTTAAGGCCCTTTCGAACCGGTACTCTGTTTTGGAGCGACGAGCCACCGCCTCACCGAGGAGCGATTCCACATCTACTCCAAGGAAAACACCATCCGGAAACTCCTATGAAAATTTGAGGGAGATCAAACGGTAGGATCCAAAGTTAAGGCCCTTTCCAACCGGTACTCAGGTATGGAGCGACGAGACTTCCGCCTCACCGAGGAGCGATTCCATATCTACTCCAAGGAAAACAGCGTCCGGAAACTCCTGTGAAAATTTGAAGGAGATCCAACGGTCGGATCAAAAGTTATGAGCCTTTCAAACCGGTACTCTGGTATGGAGCGACGAGACCACCGCCTCATCGAGGAGCGATTCCACATCTACTCCAAGGAAAACACCATCCGGAAACTCCTGTGAAAATTTGAGGGAGATCCAACGGTAGGATCCAAAGTTAAGGCCCTTTCCAACCGGTACTCTGGTATGGAGCGACGAGACTTCCGCCTCACCGAGGAGCGATTCCACATCTACTCCAATGAAAACACCATCCGAAAACTCCTGTGAAAATTTGAGGGAGATCAAACGGTAGGATCCAAAGTTAAGGCCCTTTCCAACCGGTACTCTGGTATGGAGCGACGAGACTTCCGCCTCACCGAGGAGCGATTCCACATCTACTCCAAGGAAAAACAGCGTCCGGAAACTCCTGTGAAAATTTGAGGGAGATCCAACGGTCGGATCAAAAGTTATGAGCCTTTCAAACCGGTAATCTGGTATGGAGCGACGAGACCACCGCCTCACCGAGGAGCGATGCCACATCTACTTCAAGGAAAACAGCGTCCGGAAACTCCTGTGAAAATTTGAGGGAGATCCAACGGTCGGATCAAAAGTTGTGGCCCTTTCGAACCGGTACTCTGATATGGAGCGACGAGACCACCGCCTCACCGAGGAGCGCTGCCACATCTACTCCAAGGAAAACACCATCCGGAAACCCCAGTGAAAATTTGAGGCAGATCCAACGGTCGGATCAAAAGTTATGGCCTTTTCAAACCGGTACTCTAGTATGGAGCGACGAGACCTCCGTCTCACCGAGGAGCGATTCCACATCTACTCCAATGAAAACACCATCCGAAAACTCCTGTGAAAATTTGAGGGAGATCCAACGGTCGGATCAAAAGTTAGGGCCCTTTTGAACCGGTACTCTAGTATGGAGATACGAGTCCTCCAGCTCACCGAGGTGCGATGCCACATCTAGTCCAAGGAAAACAACGTCCGGAAACTCCTGCGAAAATTTGAGGGAGATCCAACAGTCGGATCAAAAGTTGTGGCCCTTTCGGACCGGGTACTCCGGTATGGAGCGGCGAGATCATCGCCTCATCGGGAGCAATGCCACATCTACTCCAAGGAAAACAGCGTCCGGAAACTCCTGTGAAAATTTGAGGGAGATCCAACGGTCGGATCAAAAGTTATGGCACTTTCGAACCGGTACTCTGGTCTGGAATGGCGAGACCTCCGCCTCACCGAGGAGCGATGCCACATCAACTTCACGAAAAACAGCGTCCGAAAACACCTGTGAAAATTTGAGGGAGATCCAACGGTCAGATCAAAAGTTATCGCCCTTTAAAACTAGTACTGTGGTATGGAGCGACGAGACCACCGCCTCACCGAGGAGCAATGCCACATCTACTCCAAGGAAAACAACGTCCGGAAACTCCTGTGGAAATTTGAGGGATATCCTACGGTCGGATCCAAAGTTAAGGCCCTTTCGAAGCGGTACTCTGGTATGGAGCGACCAGACTACCACCTCACCGAGCGCGTCCACATCAACTCCAACGAAAAACAGCATCCGGAAACTCCTATGAAAATTTGAGGGACATCCAACGGTCGGATCAAAAGTTATGAGACTTTCGAACCGGTCTCGGGTATGGAGCGACGAGACCACCGCCTCACCGAGGAGCGATTCCACATCTACTCCAAGGAAAACACCATCCGGAAACTCCTGTGAAAATTTGAGGGAGATCCAACGGTCGGATCAAAAGTTATGGCCTTTTCGAACCGTTACTCTAGTTTGGAGCGACGAGACCACCGCCTCACCAAGGGGCGATTCCACATATACTCCAAGGAAAACAACGTCCGGAAACTCCTGTGAAAATTTGAGGAGATCCAACGGTCGGATCAAAAGTTATGGCCTTTTCGAACCGGTACTCTGGTTTAGAGCGACGAGCCCACCGCCTCACCGAGGAGCGATTCCACATCTACTCCAAGGAAAACACCTTCCGGAAACTCCTGTGAAAATTTGAGGGAGATCCAACGGTCGGATCAAAAGTTAGGGCCCTTTCAAACCGGTACTCTGGTATGGAGCGACGAGACCTCCGCCTCACCGAGGAGCGATTCCACATCTACTCCAAGGAAAACACCATCCGCAAACTCCTGTGAAAATTTGAGGGAGATCCAACGGTCGGATCAAAAGTTATGGCCTTTTCGAACCGGTACTCTGGTTTGGCGCGACGAGACCACCGCCTCACCGAGGAGCGATTCCACATCTACTCCAAGGAAAACACCATCCGGAAACTCCTGTGAAAATTTGAGGGAGATCCAACGGTCGGATCAACAGTTATGGCCCTATCGAACCGGTACTCTGGTATGGAGAGACGAAACCTCCGCCTCACCGAGGAGCGATGCCACATCAACTTCACGACAAACAGCGTCCGAAAACTCCTATGAAAATTTGAGGGAGATCCAACGGTGGGATCAAAAGTTATGGCCTTTTCGAACCGGTACTCCGGTTTGGAGCGACGAGACCACCGCCTCACCGAGGAGCGATTCCACATCTACTCCAAGGAAAACACCATCCGGAAACTCCTGTGAAAATTTGAGGGACATCCAACGGTCGGATCAACGGTTATGCCCTATCGAACCGGTACTCCGGTATGGAGCGGCGAAACCTCCGCCTCACCGAGGAGCGATGCCACATCAACTCCAAGGAAAACGGCGTCCGAAAACTCCTGTGAAAATTTGAGGGAGATCCAACGGTGGGATCAAAAGTTATGGCCTTTCGAAGCCGTTACTCTGGTTTGGCGCGACAGACCACCGCCTCACCGAGGAGCGATTCCACATCTACTCCAAGGAAAACACCATCCGGAAACTCCTGTGAAAATTTGAGGGAGATCCAACGGTCGGATCAAAAGTTAGGCCCTTTCAAACCGGTACTCGGTATGGAGCGACGAGACCCCCGCCTCCCCGAGGAGCGAGGCCACATCTACTCCAAGGAAAACACCATCCGGAAACTCCTGTGAAAATTTGAGGGAGATCCAACGGTCGGATCAAAAGTTATGAGCCTTTCAAACCGGTACTCTGGTATGGAGCGACGAGACCTCCGCCTCACCCAGGAGCGATGCCACATCTACTTCAAGGAAAACAACGTCCGGAAACTCTTGTGAAAATTTGAGGGAGATCCAACGTCGGATCAAAAGTTGTGGCCCTTTCGAAAAGGTACTCTGATATGGAGCGACGAGACCACCGCCTCACCGAGGAGCGATGCCACATCTACTCCAAGGAAAACACCATCCGGAAACCCCAGTGAAAATTTGAGGCAGATCCAACGGTCGGATCAAAAGTTATGGCCCTTTCAAACCGGTACTCTAGTATGGAGCGACGAGACCACCGCCTCACCGGGGAGCGATTCCACATCTACTCCAAGGCGAAAACACCATCCGGAAACTCGTGTGAAAATTTGAGGGAGATCAAACGGTCGGATCAAAAGTTATGGCCTTTTCGAACCGGTACTCTGGTATGGAGCGACGAGACCACGCCTCACCGAGGAGCGATTCCACATCTACTCCTAGGAAACGCCATCCGAAACTCCTGTGAAAATTTGAGGGAGATCCACGGTCGGATCAAAAGTTAAGGCCCTTTCGAACCGGTACTCTGGTATGGAGCGACGACCTCCGCCTCACCGAGGAGCGATGCCACATCTACTCCAAGGAAAACAGCATCCGAAACTCCTGTGAAAATTTGAGGGAGATCCAACGGTCGGATCAAAAGTTAAGGCCCTTTTCGAACTGGTACTCTGGCATGGAGCGACGAGATCACCGACTCACCGAGGTGCGATGCCACATCTAGTCCAAGGAAAACAACGTCGGAAACTCTGTGAAAATTTGAGGGAGATCCAACGGTCGGATCAAAAGTTATGGCCCTATCGAACCGGTACTCTAGTATGGAGCGACGAGACCACCGCCTCACCGAGGAGCGATGCCACATCTACTCCAAGGAAAACAGCGTCCGAAAACTCTTGTGAAAATTTGAGGAGATCCAACGGTCGGATCAAAAGTTATGGCCCTTTCGAACCGTAATCTGTGGTTTGGAGCGACGAGACCACCGCCTCACCGAGGAGCGATTCCACATCTACTCCAAGGAAAACACCGTCAGGAAACTCTGTGAAAATTTGAGGGAGATCCAACGGTCGGATCAAAAGTTAGGGCCCTTTCAAACCGGTACTCTGGTATGGAGCGACGAGACCACCGCCTCACCGAGGAGCGATTCCACATCTACTCCAAGGAAAACACCGTCCGGAAACTCCTGTGAAAATTTGAGGGAGATCCAACGGTCGGATCAAAAGTTATGACCCTTTCGAACCGGTACTCTGGTATGGAGCGCGAGACCACCGCCTCACCGAGGAGCGATGCCACATCTACTCCAAGGAAAACGCGTCCGGAAACTCCTGTGAAAATTTGAGGGAGATCCAACGGTCGGATCAAAAGTTATGGCCTTTTCGAACCGGTACTCTGGTATGGAGCGACGAGACCACCGCCTCACCGAGGAGCGATGCCACATCTACTCCAAGGAAAACAGCGTCCGGAAACTCCTTGTGAAAATTTGAGGGAGATCCAACGGTCGGATCAAAAGTTATGACCCTTTCGGACCGGTACTCTGGTATGGAGGCGACGAGACCACCGCCTCACCGAGGAGCGATGCCACATCTACTCCAAGGAAAACAGCGTCCGGAAACTCTGTGAAAATTTGAGGGAGATCCAACGGTCGGATCAAAAGTTATGGCCCTTTCCAAACCCGGTACTCTGGTATGGAGCGACGAGACCACCGCCTCACCGAGGAGCGATTCCACATCTACTCCAAGGAAAACAGCGTCCGAAACTCTTGTGAAAATTTGAGGGAGATCCAACGGTCGGATCAAAAGTTATGGCCCTTTCGAACCGATACTGGGTATGGAGTGACGAGACCACCGCCTCACCGAGGAGCGATGCCACATCTACTCCAAGGAAAACAGCGTCCGGAAACTCCTGTGAAAATTTGAGGGAGATCCAACGGTCGGATCAAAAGTTATGGCCCTTTCGAACCGGTACTCTGGTATGGAGCGACGAGACCACCGCCTCACCGAGGAGCGATGCCACATCTACTCCAAGGAAAACAGCATCCGGAAACTCTTGTGAAAATTTGAGGGAGATCCAACGGTCGGATCAAAAGTTATGGCCCTTTCGAACCGGTACTCTGGTATGGAGCGACGAGACCACCGCCTCACCGAGGAGCGATGCCACATCTACTCCAAGGAAAACAGCGTCCGGAAACTCCTGTGAAAATTTGAGGGAGATCCAACGGTCGGATCAAAAGTTATGGCCCTTTCGAACCGGTACTCTGGTATGGAGCGACGAGACCACCGCCTCACCGGAGCGATGCCACATCTACTCCAAGGAAAACAGCGTCCGGAAACTCTTGTGAAAATTTGAGGGAGATCAACGGTCGGATCAAAAGTTATGGCCCTTTCGAACCGGTACTCTGGTATGGAGCGACGAGACCACCGCCTCACCGAGGAGCGATGCCACATCTACTCCAAGGAAAACACCGTCCGGAAACTCCTGTGAAAATTTGAGGGAGATCCAACGGTCGGATCAAAAGTTATGCCCTTTCCGAACCGGTACTCTGGTATGGAGCGACGAGACCACCGCCTCACCGAGGAGCGATGCCACATCTACTCCAAGGAAAACAGCGTCCGGAAACTCTTGTGAAAATTTGAGGGAGATCCAACGGTCGGATCAAAAGTTATGACCCTTTCGAACCGGTACTACTGTTTGGAGCGACGAGACCACCGCCTCACCGAGGAGCGATTCCACATCTACTCCAAGGAAAACACCATCCGGAAACTCTGTGAAAATTTGAGGGAGATCCAACGGTCGGATCAAAAGTTATGGCCCTTTCGAAGCGGTACTCTGGTATGGAGCGGCGAGACCACCGCCTCACCGAGGAGCGATGCCACATCTACTCCAAGGAAAACAGCGTCCGGAAACTCCTGTGAAAATTTGAGGGAGATCCAACGGTCGGATCAAAAGTTATGGCCCTTTCGAACCGGTACTCTGGTATGGAGCGACGAGACCACCGCCTCACCGAGGAGCGATGCCACATCTACTCCAAGGAAAACAGCGTCCGGAAACTCTTGTGAAAATTTGAGGGAGATCCAACGGTCGGATCAAAAGTTATGCCCATTTCGAACCGGTACTCTGGTATGGACCGACGAGACCACCGCCTCACCGAGGAGCGATGCCACATCTACTCCAAGGAAAACAGCGTCCGGAAACTCTTGTGAAAATTTGAGGGAGATCCAACGGTCGGATCAAAAGTTATGGCCCTTTCCGAACCGGTACTCTGGTATGGAGCGGCGAGACCACCGCCTCACCGAGGAGCGATGCCACATCTACTCCAAGGAAAACAGCGTCCGGAAACTCCTGTGAAAATTTGAGGGAGATCCAACGGTCGGATCAAAAGTTATGGCCCTTTCGAACCGGTACTCTGGTATGGAGCGACGAGACCACCGCCTCACCGAGGAGCGATGCCACATCTACTCCAAGGAAAACAGCGTCCGGAAACTCCTGTGAAAATTTGAGGGAGATCCAACGGTCGGATCAAAAGTTATGGCCCTTTCGAACCGGTACTCTGGTATGGAGCGACGAGACCTCCGCCTCACCGAGGAGCGATGCCACATCTACTCCAAGGAAAACAACGTCCGGAAACTCTTGTGAAAATTTGAGGGAGATCCAACGGTCGGATCAAAGGTTATGGCCCTTTCGAACCGGTACTCTGGTATGGAGCTGACGAGACCTCCGCCTCACCGAGGAGGCGATGCCACATCTACTTCAAGGAAAACAGCGTCCGGAAACTCCTTGTGAAAATTTGAGGGACATCCCGCGTGGGATCAAAAGTTATGGCCTTTTCGAACCGGTACTCTCGGTATGGAGCGACGAGACCACCGCCTCACCGAGGAGCGATGCCACATCTACTCCAAGGAAAACACCGTCCGGAAACTCCTGTGAAAATTTGAGGGAGATCCAACGGTCGGATCAAAAGTTATGGCCCTTTCGAACCGGTACTCTGGTATGGAGCGACGAGACCACCACCTCCTCACCGAGAGCGATTCCACATCTACTCCAAGGAAAACAACGTCCGCAAACTCCTGTGAAAATTTGAGGGAGATCCAACGGTCGGATCAAAAGTTATGGCCCTTTCGAACCGGGTACTCGAGTATGGAGCGACGAGACCACCGCCTCACCGAGGAGCGATGCCACATCTACTCCAAGGAAAACAGCGTCCGGAAACTCCTGTGAAAATTTGAGGGAGATCCAACGGTCGGATCAAAAGTTATGGCCCTTTCGAACCGGTACTCTGGTGTGGAGCGACGAGACCACCGCCTCACCGAGGAGCGATTCCACATCTACTCCAAGGAAAACACCGTCCGGAAACTCCTGTGAAAATTTGAGGGAGATCCAACGGTCGGATCAAAAGTTATGGCCCTTTCGAACCGGTACTCCAGTATGGAGCGACGAGACCACCGCCTCACCGGGAGCAATGCCACATCTACTCCAAGGAAAACAACGTCCGGAAACTCCTGTGAAAATTTGAGGGAGATCCAACGGTCGGATCAAAAGTTATGGCCTTTTCGAACCGGTACTCTGGTATGGAGCGACGAGACCACCGCCTCACCGAGGAGCGATGCCACATCTACTCCAAGGAAAACACCATCCGGAAACTCTGTGAAAATTTGAGGGAGATCCAACGGTCGGATCCAAAGTTATGCCCATTTCGAACCGGTACTCTAGTATGGAGCGACGAGACCACCGCCTCACCGAGGAGCGATGCCACATCTACTCCAAGGAAAACGAGCGTCCGGAAACTCTTGTGAAAATTTGAGGGAGATCCAACGGTCGGATCAAAAGTTATGGCCCTTTCGAACCGGTACTCTGTTATGGAGCGACGAGACCACCGCCTCACCGAGGAGCGATGCCACATCTACTCCAAGGAAAACAGCGTCCGGAAACTCCTGTGAAAATTTGAGGGAGATCCAACGGTCGGATCAAAAGTTATGGCCCTTTCGAACCGGTACTCTGGTATGGAGCGACGAGACCACCGCCTCACCGAGGACGATGCCACATCTACTCCAAGGAAAACACCGTCCGGAAACTCCTGTGAAAATTTGAGGGAGATCCAACGGTCGGATCAAAAGTTATGCCCATTTCGAACCGGTACTCTGGTATGGAGCGACGAGACCACCGCCTCACCGAGGAGCGATGCCACATCTACTCCAAGGAAAACAGCGTCCGGAAACTCCTGTGAAAATTTGAGGGAGATCCAACGGTCGGATCAAAAAGTTATGGCCTTTTCGAACCGGTACTCTGTATGGAGCGACGAGACCACCGCCTCACCGAGGAGCGATGCCACATCTACTCCAAGGAAAACAGCATCCGGAAACTCCTGTGAAAATTTGAGGGAGATCCAACGGTCGGATCAAAAGTTATGGCCCTTTCGAACCGGTACTCTTGGTATGGAGCGACGAGACCACCGCCTCACCGAGGAGCGATGCCACATCTACTCCAAGGAAAACAGCGTCCGGAAACTCCTTGTGAAAATTTGAGGGAGATCCAACGGTCGGATCAAAAGTTATGGCCCTTTCGAACCGGTACTCTGGTATGGAGCGACGAGACCACCGCCACACCGAGGAGCGATGCCACATCACCTCCAAGGAAAACAGCGTCCGGAAACTCTTGTGAAAATTTGAGGGAGATCCAACGGTCGGATCAAAAGTTATGTCCATTTCGAACCGGTAATGTGGTATGGAGCGACGAGACCACCGCCTCACCGAGGAGCGATGCCACATCTCCTCCAAGGAAAACAGCGTCCGGAAACTCTTGTGAAAATTTGAGGGAGATCCAACGGTCGGATCAAAAGTTATGGCCCTTTCGAACCGGTACTCTGGTATGGAGCGACGAGACCACCGCCTCACCGAGGAGCGATGCCACATCTACTCCAAGGAAAACAGCGTCCGAAAACTCTTGTGAAAATTTGAGGGAGATCCAACGGTCGGATCAAAAGTTATGGCCATTTCGAACCGGTACTCTGGTATGGAGCGACGAGACCACCGCCTCACCGAGGAGCGATGCCACATCTACTCCAAGGAAAACAGCGTCCGGAAACTCCTGTGAAAATTTGAGGGAGATCCAACGGTCGGATCAAAAGTTATGGCCCTTTCGAACCGGTACTCTGGTATGGAGCGACGAGACCACCGCCTCACCGAGGAGCGATGCCACATCTACTCCAAGGAAAACAGCGTCCGGAAACTCTGTGAAAATTTGAGGGACATCCAACGGTCGGATCAAAGTTATGGCCCTTTCGAACCGGTACTCTGGTATGGAGCGACGAGACCACCGCCTCACCGAAGAGCGATGCCACATCTACTCCAAGGAAAACAGCGTCCGGAAACTCTTGTGAAAATTTGAGGAGATCCAACGGTCGGATCAAAAGTTATGGCCCTTTCGAACCGGTACTCTGGTATGGAGCGACGAGACCACCGCCTCACCGAGGAGCGATGCCACATCTACTCCAAGGAAAACAGCGTCCGGAAACTCCTGTGAAAATTTGAGGGAGATCCAACGGTCGGATCAAAAGTTATGGCCCTTTCGAACCGGTACTCTGGTATGGAGCGACGAGACCACCGCCTCACCGAGGAGCGATGCCACATCTACTCCAAGGAAAACAGCGTCCGGAAACTCGTGTGAAAATTTGAGGGAGATCCAACGGTCGGATCAAAAGTTATGGCCCTTTCGAACCGGTACTCTGGTATGGAGCGACGAGACCACCGCCTCACCGAGGAGCGATGCCACATCTACTCCAAGGAAAACGGCATCCGGAAACTCCTGTGAAAATTTGAGGGAGATCCAACGGTCGGATCAAAAGTTATGGCCCTTTCGAACCGGTACTCTGGTATGGAGCGACGAGACCACCGCCTCACCGAGGAGCGATGCCACATCTACTCCAAGGAAAACAGCGTCCGGAAACTCTTGTGAAAATTTGAGGGAGATCCAACGGTCGGATCAAAAGTTATGGCCCTTTCGAACCGGTACTCGGTATGGAGCGACGAGACCACCGCCTCACCGAGGAGCGATGCCACATCTACTCCAAGGAAAACAGCGTCCGGAAACTCCTGTGAAAATTTGAGGGAGATCCAACGGTCGGATCAAAAAGTTATGGCCCTTTCGAACCGGTACTCTGGTATGGAGCGACGAGACCACCGTCTCACCGAGAAGCGATGCCACATCTACTCCAAGGAAAACAGCGTCCGGAAACTCCTGTGAAAATTTGAGGGAGATCCAACGGTCGGATCAAAAGTTATGGCCCTTTCGAACCGGTACTCTGGTATGGAGCGACGAGACCACCGCCTCACCAGGAGCGATGCCACATCTACTCCAAGGAAAACAGCGTCCGGAAACTCTTGTGAAAATTTGAGGGAGATCCAACGGTCGGATCAAAAGTTATGGCCCTTTCGAACCGGTACTCTGGTATGGAGCGACGAGACCACCGCCTCACCGAGGAGCGATGCCACATCTACTCCAAGGAAAACGGCGTCCGGAAACTCCTGTGAAAATTTGAGGGAGATCCAACGGTCGGATCAAAAGTTATGCCCATTTCGAACCGGTACTCTGGTATGGAGCGACGAGACCACCGCCTCACCGAGGAGCGATGCCACATCTACTCCAAGGAAAACAGCGTCCGGAAACTCTTGTGAAAATTTGAGGGAGATCCAACGGTCGGATCAAAAGTTATGGCCCTTTCGAGACCGGTACTCTGGTATGGAGCGACGAGACCACCGCCTCACCGAGGAGCGATGCCACATCTACTCCAAGGAAAACCGCGCCATCCGGAAACTCCTTGTGAAAATTTGAGGGAGATCCAACGGTCGGATCAAAAGTTATGGCCCTTTTCGAACCGGTACTCTGGTATGGAGCGACGAGACCACCGCCTCACCGAGGAGCGATGCCACATCTACTCCAAGGAAAACAGCGTCCGGAAACTCCTGTGAAAATTTGAGGGAGATCCAACGGTCGGATCAAAAGTTATGGCCCTTTCGAACCGGTACTCTGGTATGGAGCGACGAGACCACCGCCTCACCGAGGAGCGATGCCACATCTACTCCAAGGAAAACAGCGTCCGGAAACTCTTGTGAAAATTTGAGGGAGATCCAACGGTCGGATCAAAAGTTATGGCCCTTTCGAACCGGTACTCTGGTATGGAGCGACGAGACCACCGCCTCACCGAGGAGCGATGCCACATCTACTCCAAGGAAAACAGCGTCCGGAAACTCCTGAAAATTTGAGGGAGATCCAACGGTCGGATCAAAAGTTATGCCCATTTCGAACCGGTACTCTGGTATGGAGCGACGAGACCACCGCCTCACCGAGGAGCGATGCCACATCTCCAAGGAAAAGCGTCCGGAAACTCTTGTGAAAATTTGAGGGAGATCCAACGGTCGGATCAAAAGTTATGGCCTTTTCGAACCGGTACTCTGGTATGGAGCGACGAGACCACCGCCTCACCGAGGAGCGATGCCACATCTACTCCAAGGAAAACGGCGTCCGGAAACTCTTGTGAAAATTTGAGGGAGATCCAACGGTCGGATCAAAAGTTATGGCCCATTTCCGAACCGGTACTCTGGTATGGAGCGACGAGACCACCGCCTCACCGAGGAGCGATTCCACATCTACTCCAAGGAAAACAGCGTCCGGAAACTCTTGTGAAAATTTGAGGGAGATCCAACGGTCGGATCAAAAGTTATGGCCCTTTCGAACCGGTACTCGGGTATGGAGCGACGAGACCACCGCCTCACCGAGGAGCGATGCCACATCTACTCCAAGGAAAACAGCGTCCGGAAACTCTTGTGAAAATTTGAGGGAGATCCAACGGTCGGATCAAAAGTTATGGCCCTTTTCGAACCGGTACTCTGGTATGGAGCGACGAGACCACCGCCTCACCGAGGGAGCGATGCCACATCTACTCCAAGGAAAACAGCATCCGGAAACTCTTGTGAAAATTTGAGGGAGATCCAACGGTCGGATCAAAAGTTATGGCCCTTTCGAACCGGTACTCTGGTATGGAGCGACGAGACCACCGCCTCACCGAGGAGCGATGCCACATCTACTCCAAGGAAAACAGCGTCCGGAAACTCTGTGAAAATTTGAGGGAGATCAACGGTCGGATCAAAAGTTATGGCCCTTTCGAACCGGTACTCTGGTATGGAGCGACGAGACCACCGCCTCACCGAGGAGCGATGCCACATCTACTCCAAGGAAAACAGCGTCCGGAAACTCTTGTGAAAATTTGAGGGAGATCCAACGGTCGGATCAAAAGTTATGGCCCTTTCGAACCGGTACTCTGGTATGGAGCGAGCGAGACCACCGCCTCACCGAGGAGCGATGCCACATCTACTCCAAGGAAAACAGCGTCCGGAAACTCTTGTGAAAATTTGAGGGAGATCCAACGGTCGGATCAAAAGTTATGGCCCTTTCGAACCGGTACTCTGGTATGGAGCGACGAGACCACCGCCTCACCGAGGAGCGATGCCACATCTACTCCAAGGAAAACAGCGTCCGGAAACTCTGTGAAAATTTGAGGGACATCCAACGGTCGGATCAAAGTTATGGCCCTTTCGAACCGGTACTCTGGTATGGAGCGACGAGACCACCGCCTCACCGGAGGCGATGCCACATCAACTCCAAGGAAAACAGCGTCCGGAAACTCTTGTGAAAATTTGAGGGAGATCCAACGGTCGGATCAAAAGTTATGGCCCTTTCGAACCGGTACTCAGGTATGCGAGCGACGAGACCACCGCCTCACCGAGGAAGCGATTCCACATCTACTCCAAGGAAAACGCCATCCGGAAACTCTGTGAAAATTTGAGGGAGATCCAACGGTCGGATCAAAAGTTATGCCCATTTCGAACCGGTACTCTGGTATGGAGCGACGAGACCACCGCCTCACCGAGGAGCGATGCCACATCTACTCCAAGGAAAACAGCGTCCGGAAACTCTTGTGAAAATTTGAGGGAGATCCAACGGTCGGATCAAAAGTTATGGCCCTTTCGAACCGGTACTCTGGTATGGAGCGACGAGACCACCGCCTCACCGAGGAGCGATGCCACATCTACTTCAAGGAAAACAGCGTCCGGAAACTCCTGTGAAAATTTGAGGGAGATCCAACGGTCGGATCAAAAGTTATGGCCCTTTCGAACCGGTACTCTGGTATGGAGCGGCGAGACCACCGCCTCACCATGGAGCGATGCCACATCTACTCCAAGGAAAACAGCGTCCGGAAACTCCTGTGAAAATTTGAGGGAGATCCAACGGTCGGATCAAAAGTTATGGCCCTTTCGAACCGGTACTCTGGTATGGAGCGACGAGACCACCGCCTCACCGAGGAGCGATGCCACATCTACTCCAAGGAAAACAGCGTCCGGAAACTCTTGTGAAAATTTGAGGGAGATCCAACGGTCGGATCAAAAGTTATGCCCATTTCGAACCGGTACTCTGGTATGGAGCGACGAGACCACCGCCTCACCGAGGAGCGATGCCACATCTACTCCAAGGAAAACAGCGTCCGGAAACTCTTGTGAAAATTTGAGGGAGATCCAACGGTCGGATCAAAAGTTATGGCCCTTTCGAACCGGTACTCTGGTATGGAGCGACGAGACCACCGCCTCACCGAGGAGCGATGCCACATCTACTCCAAGGAAAACAGCGTCCGGAAACTCTTGTGAAAATTTGAGGGAGATCCAACGGTCGGATCAAAAGTTATGCCCATTTCGAGCCGGTACTCTGGTATGGGCGACGAGACCACCGCCTCACCGAGGAGCGATGCCACATCTACTCCAAGGAAAACAGCGTCCGGAAACTCCTGTGAAAATTTGAGGGAGATCCAACGGTCGGATCAAAAGTTATGGCCCTTTCGAACCGGGTACTCTGGTATGGAGCGACGAGACCACCGCCTCACCGAGGAGCGATGCCACATCTACTCCAAGGAAAACAGCGTCCGGAAACTCCTGTGAAAATTTGAGGGAGATCCAACGGTCGGATCAAAAGTTATGGCCCTTTCGAACCGGTACTCTGGTATGGAGCGGCGAGACCACCGCCTCACCGAGGAGCGATGCCACATCTACTCCAAGGAAAACAGCGTCCGAAAACTCTTGTGAAAATTTGAGGGAGATCCAACGGTCGGATCAAAAGTTATGGCCCTTTCGAACCGGTACTCTAGTATGGAGCGACGAGACCACCGCCTCACCGAGGAGCGATGCCACATCTACTCCAAGGAAAACAGCGTCCGGAAACTCTTGTGAAAATTTGAGGGAGATCCAACGGTCGGATCAAAAGTTATGGCCCTTTCGAACCGGTACTCTGGTATGGAGCGACGAGACCACCGCCTCACCGAGGAGCGATGCCACATCTACTCCAAGGAAAACAGCGTCCGGAAACTCCTGTGAAAATTTGAGGGAGATCCAACGGTCGGATCAAAAGTTATGGCCCTTTCGAACCGGTACTCTAGGTATGGAGCGACGAGACCACAGCCTCACCGAGGAGCGATGCCACATCTACTCCAAGGAAAACAGCGTCCGGAAACTCTGTGAAAATTTGAGGGAGAGTCCAACGGTCGGATCAAAAGTTATGGCCCTTTCGAACCGGTACTCTGTATGGAGCGACGAGACCACCGCCTCACCGAGGAGCGATGCCACATCTACTCCAAGGAAAACAGCGTCCGGAAACTCTTGTGAAAATTTGAGGGAGATCCAACGGTCGGATCAAAAGTTATGGCCCTTTCGAACCGGTACTCGGTATGGAGCGACGAGACCACCGCCTCACCAGGAGGCGATGCCACATCTACTCCAAGGAAAACAGCGTCCGGAAACTCTTGTGAAAATTTGAGGGAGATCCAACGGTCGGATCAAAAGTTATGGCCCTTTCGAACCGGTACTCTGGTATGGAGCGACGAGACCACCGCCTCACCAGGAAGCGATGCCACATCTACTCCAAGGAAAACAGCGTCCGGAAACTCCTGTGAAAATTTGAGGGAGATCCAACGGTCGGATCAAAAGTTATGGCCCTTTTCGAACCGGTACTCTGGTATGGAGCGACGAGACCACCGCCTCACCGAGGAGCGATGCCACATCTACTCCAAGGAAAACGGCGTCCGGAAACTCTTGTGAAAATTTGAGGAGATCCAACGGTCGGATCAAAAGTTATGGCCCTTTCGAACCGGTACTCTGGTATGGAGCGGCGAGACCACCGCCTCACCGAGGAGCGATGCCACATCTACTCCAAGGAAAACAGCGTCCGGAAACTCTTGTGAAAATTTGAGGGAGATCCAACGGTCGGATCAAAAGTTATGGCCCTTTCGAACCGGTACTCTGGTATGGAGCGACGAGACCACCGCCTCACCGAGGAGCGATGCCACATCTACTCCAAGGAAAACAGGCGTCCGGAAACTCTTGTGAAAATTTGAGGGAGATCCAACGGTCGGATCAAAAGTTATGCCCATTTCGAACCGGTACTCTGGTATGGAGCGACGAGACCACCGCCTCACCGAGGAGCGATGCCACATCTACTCCAAGGAAAACAGCGTCCGGAAACTCTTGTGAAAATTTGAGGGAGATCCAACGGTCGGATCAAAAGTTATGGCCCTTTCGAACCGGTACTCTGGTATGGAGCGACGAGACCACCGCCTCACCGAGGAGCGATGCCACATCTACTCCAAGAAAAAGGCATCCGGAAACTCTGTGAAAATTTGAGGGAGATCCAACGGTCGGATCAAAAGTTATGGCCCATTTCGAACCGGTACTCTGGTATGGAGCGGCGAGACCACCGCCTCACCGAGGGAGCGATGCCACATCTACTCCAAGGAAAACAGCGTCCGGAAACTCTTGTGAAAATTTGAGGGAGATCCAACGGTCGGATCAAAAGTTATGGCCCTTTCGAACCGGTACTCTGGTATGGAGCGACGAGACCACCGCCTCACCGAGGAGCGATGCCACATCTACTCCAAGGAAAACAGCGTCCGGAAACTCCTGTGAAAATTTGAGGGAGATCCAACGGTCGGATCAAAAGTTATGGCCCTTTCGAACCGGTACTCTGGTATGGAGCGACGAGACCACCGCCTCACCGAGGAGGCGATGCCACATCTACTCCAAGGAAAACAGCGTCCGGAAACTCTTGTGAAAATTTGAGGGAGATCCAACGGTCGGATCAAAAGTTATGGCCCTTTCGAACCGGTACTCTGGTATGGGGCGACGAGACCACCGCCTCACCGAGGAGCGATGCCACATCTACTCCAAGGAAAACAGCGTCCGGAAACTCCTGTGAAAATTTGAGGGAGATCCAACGGTCGGATCAAAACTTATGCCCATTTCAAACCGGTACTCTGGTATGGAGCGACGAGACCACCGCCTCACCGAGGAGCGATGCCACATCCCCTCCAAGGAAAACAGCGTCCGAAAACTCTTGTGAAAATTTGAGGGAGATCCAACGGTCGGATCAAAAGTTATGGCCCTTTCGAACCGGTACTCTGTGGTGTGCAGCTACGAGACCACCGCCTCACCGAGGAGAGATTCCACATCTACTCCAAGGAAATCGCCATCCGGAAACTCCTGTGAAAATTTGAGGGAGATCCAACGGTCGGATCAAAAGTTATGCCCATTTCGAACCGGTACTCTGGTATGGGAAGGCGAGACCACCGCCTCACCGAGGAGCGATGCCACATCTACTCCAAGGAAAACAGCGTCCGGGAAACTCTTGTGAAAATTTGAGGGAGATCCAACGGTCGGATCAAAAGTTATGGCCCTTTCGAACCGGTACTCTGGTATGGAGCGACGAGACCACCGCCTCACCGAGGAGCGATGCCACATCTACTCCAAGGAAAACAGCGTCCGGAAACTCCTGTGAAAATTTGAGGTAGATCCAACGGTCGGATCAAAAGTTATGGCCCTTTCGGAACCGGTACTCTAGTATGGAGCGACGAGACCACCGCCTCACCGAGGAGCGATGCCACATCTACTCCAAGGAAAACAGCGTCCGGAAACTCCTGTGAAAATTTGAGGGAGATCCAACGGTCGGATCAAAAGTTATGGCCATTTCGAACCGGTACTCTGGTATGGAGCAGCGAGACCACCGCCTCACCGAGGAGCGATGCCACATCAACTCCAAGGAAAACGAGCGTCCGGAAACTCTTGTGAAAATTTGAGGGGAGATCCAACGGTCGGATCAAAAGTTATGGCCCTTTCGAACCGGTACTCTGGTATGGAGCGACGAGACCACCGCCTCACGAGGAGCGATGCCACATCTACTCCAAGGAAAACAGCGTCCGGAAACTCTGTGAAAATTTGAGGGAGATCCAACGGTCGGATCAAAAGTTATGGCCCATTTCGAACCGGTACTCTGGTATGGAGCGACGAGACCACCGCCTCACCGAGGAGCGATGCCACATCTACTCCAAGGAAAACAGCGTCCGGAAACTCCTGTGAAAATTTGAGGGAGATCCAACGGTCGGATCAAAAGTTATGGCCCTTTCGAACCGGTACTCTGGGATGGAGCGACGAGACCACCGCCTCACCGAGGAGCGATGCCACATCTACTCCAAGGAAAACAGCGTCCGGGAAACTCTTGTGAAAATTTGAGGGAGATCCAACGGTCGGATCAAAAGTTATGGCCCTTTCGAGACCGGTACTCTGGTATGGAGCGACGAGACCACCGCCTCACCGAGGAGCGATGCCACATCTACTCCAAGGAAAACAGCGTCCGGAAACTCCTGTGAAAATTTGAGGGAGATCCAACGGTCGGATCAAAAGTTATGCCCATTTCGAACCGGTACTCTGGTATGGAGCGACGAGACCACCGCCTCACCGAGGAGCGATGCCACATCACCTCCAAGGAAAACAGCGTCCGGAAACTCTTGTGAAAATTTGAGGGAGATCCAACGGTCGGATCAAAAGTTATGGCCCTTTCGAACCGGTACTCTGGTATGGGCTGGCGAGACCACCGCCTCACCGAGGAGAGATTCCACATCTACTCCAAGGAAAACGCCATCCGGAAACTCCTGTGAAAATTTGAGGGAGATCCAACGGTCGGATCAAAAGTTATGCCCATTTCGAACCGGTACTCTGGTATGGAGCGACGAGACCATCGCCTCACCGAGGAGCGATGCCACATCACCTCCAAGGAAAACAGCGTCCGGAAACTCTTGTGAAAATTTGAGGGAGATCCAACGGTCGGATCAAAAGTTATGGCCCTTTAGAACCGGTACTCTGGTATGCCGCGACGAGACCACCGCCTCACCCGAGGAGCGATGCCACATCTACTCCAAGGAAAACGGCGTCCAGGAAACTCTGTGAAAATTTGAGGGAGATCCAACGGTCGGATCAAAACTTATGCCCATTTCGAACCGGTACTCTGGTATGGGAGCGACGAGACCACCGCCTCACCGAGGAGCGATGCCACATCACCTCCAAGGAAAACAGCGTCCGAAAACTCGTGTGAAAATTTGAGGGAGATCCAACGGTCGGATCAAAAGTTATGGCCCTTTCGAACCGGTACTCTAGTATGGACGCGACGAGACCACCGCCTCACCGAGGAGCGATGCCACATCTACTCCAAGGAAAACAGCGTCCGGAAACTCTTGTGAAAATTTGAGGGAGATCCAACGGTCGGATCAAAAGTTATGGCCCTTTCGAACCGGTACTCTGGTATGGGCAGCGAGACCACCGCCTCACCGAGGAGCGATGCCACATCTACTCCAAGGAAAACAGCGTCCGGAAACTCTTGTGAAAATTTGAGGGAGATCCAACGGTCGGATCAAAAGTTATGGCCCTTTCGAACCGGTACTCTGGTATGGAGCGGCGAGACCACCGCCTCACCGAGGAGCGATTCCACATCTACTCCAAGGAAAACGGCGTCCGGAAACTCCTTGTGAAAATTTGAGGGAGATCCAACGGTCGGATCAAAAGTTATGGCCCATTTCGAACCGGTACTCTGGTATGGAGCGACGAGACCACCGCCTCACCGAGGAGCGATGCCACATCTACTCCAAGGAAAACAGCGTCCGGAAACTCCTGTGAAAATTTGAGGGAGATCCAACGGTCGGATCAAAAGTTATGCCCATTTCGAACCGGTACTCTGGTATGGAAGACGAGACCACCGCCTCACCGAGGAGCGATGCCACATCTACTCCAAGGAAAACAGCGTCCGGAAACTCCTTGTGAAAATTTGAGGGAGATCCAACGGTCGGATCAAAAGTTATGGCCCATTTCGAACCGGTACTCTGGTATGCAGCGACGAGACCACCGCCTCACCGAGAAGCGATGCCACATCTCCTCCAAGGAAAACAGCGTCCGGAAACTCTTGTGAAAATTTGAGGGAGATCCAACGGTCGGATCAAAAGTTATGGCCTTTCCGAACCGGTACTCTGGTATGGAGCGACGAGACCACCGCCTCACCGAGGAGCGATGCCACATCTACTCCAAGGAAAACAGCGTCCGGAAACTCCTGTGAAAATTTGAGGGAGATCCAACGGTCGGATCAAAAGTTATGCCCATTTCGAACCGGTACTCTGGTATGGAGCGACGAGACCACCGCCTCACCGAGGAGCGATGCCACATCTACTCCAAGGAAAACAGCGTCCGGAAACTCTTGTGAAAATTTGAGGGAGATCCAACGGTCGGATCAAAAGTTATGGCCCTTTCCGAACCGGTACTCTGGTATGGGCGGCACGAGACCACCGCCTCACCGAGGAGCGATGCCACATCTACTCCAAGGAAAACAGCGTCCGGAAACTCCTGTGAAAATTTGAGGGAGATCCAACGGTCGGATCAAAAGTTATGGCCCATTTCGAACCGGTACTCTGGTATGGAGCGACGAGACCACCGCCTCACCGAGGAGCGATGCCACATCTACTCCAAGGAAAACAGCGTCCGGAAACTCCTGTGAAAATTTGAGGGAGATCCAACGGTCGGATCAAAAGTTATGGCCCTTTCGAACCGGTACTCTGGTATGGAGCGACGAGACCACCGCCTCACCGAGGAGCGATGCCACATCTCCTCCAAGGAAAACAGCGTCCGGAAACTCCTGTGAAAATTTGAGGGAGATCCAACGGTCGGATCAAAAGTTATGGCCCTTTAGAACCGGTACTCTGGTATGCAGCGACGAGACCACCGCCTCACCGAGGAGCGATGCCACATCTACTCCAAGGAAAACAGCGTCCGGAAACTCCTGTGAAAATTTGAGGGAGATCCAACGGTCGGATCAAAAGTTATGGCCCTTTCGAACCGGTACTCTGGTATGGAGCGACGAGACCACCGCCTCCCCGAGGAGCGATGCCACATCTACTCCAAGGAAAACAGCGTCCGGAAACTCCTGTGAAAATTTGAGGGAGATCCAACGGTCGGATCAAAACTTATGCCCATTTCGAACCGGTACTCTGGTATGGGCGACGAGACCACCGCCTCACCGAGGAGCGATGCCACATCTACTCCAAGGAAAACAGCGTCCGGAAACTCCTGTGAAAATTTGAGGGAGATCCAACGGTCGGATCAAAAGTTATGGCCCTTTCGAACCGGTACTCTGGTATGGAGCGACGAGACCACCGCCTCACCGAGGAGAGATGCCACATCTACTCCAAGGAAAACGCCGTCCGGAAACTCCTGTGAAAATTTGAGGGAGATCCAACGGTCGGATCAAAAGTTATGGCCCTTTTGAACCGGTACTCTGGTATGGAGCGACGAGACCACCGCCTCACCGAGGAGCGATTCCACATCTACTCCAAGGAAAACAGCGTCCGGAAACTCCTGTGAAAATTTGAGGGAGATCCAACGGTCGGATCAAAAGTTATGGCCCTTTCGAACCGGTACTCTGGTATGGAGCGACGAGACCACCGCCTCACCGAGGAGCGATGCCACATCTACTCCAAGGAAAACAGCGTCCGGAAACTCCTGTGAAAATTTGAGGGAGATCCAACGGTCGGATCAAAAGTTATGGCCCATTTCGAACCGGTACTCTGGTATGGAGCGACGAGACCACCGCCTCACCGAGGAGCGATGCCACATCTACCTCCAAGGAAAACAGCGTCCGGAAACTCTTGTGAAAATTTGAGGGAGATCCAACGGTCGGATCAAAAGTTATGGCCCTTTCGAACCGGTACTCTGGTATGCAGCGACGAGACCACCGCCTCACCGAGGAGCGATGCCACATCTACTCCAAGGAAAACAGCGTCCGGAAACTCCTGTGAAAATTTGAGGGAGATCCAACGGTCGGATCAAAACTTATGCCCATTTCGAACCGGTACTCTGGTATGGAGCGACGAGACCACCGCCTCACCGAGGAGCGATGCCACATCTACTCCAAGGAAAACAACGTCCGAAAACTCGTGTGAAAATTTGAGGGAGATCCAACGGTCGGATCAAAAGTTATGGCCCTTTCGAACCGGTACTCTGGTATGGAGCGACGAGACCACCGCCTCACCGAGGAGAGATTCCACATCTACTCCAAGGAAATCGCCATCCGGAAACTCCTGTGAAAATTTGAGGGAGATCCAACGGTCGGATCAAAAGTTATGCCCATTTCGAACCGGTACTCTGGTATGGAGCGACGAGACCACCGCCTCACCGAGGAGCGATGCCACATCTACTCCAAGGAAAACAGCGTCCGGAAACTCCTTGTGAAAATTTGAGGGAGATCCAACGGTCGGATCAAAAGTTATGGCCCTTTCGAACCGGTACTCTAGTATGGAGCGACGAGACCACCGCCTCACCGAGGAGCGATGCCACATCTACTCCAAGGAAAACGGCGTCCGGAAACTCCTGTGAAAATTTGAGGGAGATCCAACGGTCGGATCAAAAGTTATGCCCATTTCCGAACCGGTACTCTGGTATGGAGCGACGAGACCACCGCCTCACCGAGGAGCGATGCCACATCTACTCCAAGGAAAACAGCGTCCGGAAACTCCTGTGAAAATTTGAGGGAGATCCAACGGTCGGATCAAAAGTTATGGCCCTTTCGAGACCGGTACTCTGGTATGGAGCGGCGAGCCCACCGCCTCACCGAGGAGCGATGCCACATCTACTCCAAGGAAAACAGCGTCCGGAAACTCCTGTGAAAATTTGAGGGAGATCCAACGGTCGGATCAAAAGTTATGGCCCTTTCGAACCGGTACTCTGGTATGGAGCGACGAGACCACCGCCTCACCGAGGAGCGATGCCACATCTACTCCAAGGAAAACAGCGTCCGGAAACTCTCGTGAAAATTTGAGGGAGATCCAACGGTCGGATCAAAAGTTATGCCCCTTTCGACCGGTACTCGGTATGGGCGACGAGACCACCGCCTCACCGAGGAGCGTGCCCACATCTACTCCAAGGAAAACAGCGTCCGAAAACTCTTGTGAAAATTTGAGGGAGATCCAACGGTCGGATCAAAAGTTATGGCCCTTTCGAACCGGTACTCTGGTATGCAGCGACGAGACCACCGCCTCACCGAGGAGCGATGCCACATCTACTCCAAGGAAAACAGCGTCCGGAAACTCTGTGAAAATTTGAGGGAGATCCAACGGTCGGATCAAAACTTATGCCCATTTCGAACCGGTACTCTGGTATGGAGCGACGAGACCACCGCCTCACCGAGGAGCGATGCCACATCACCTCCAAGGAAAACAGCGTCCGGAAACTCTTGTGAAAATTTGAGGGAGATCCAACGGTCGGATCAAAAGTTATGGCCCTTTCGAACCGGTACTCTGGGTATGCAGCTACGAGACCACCGCCTCACCGAGGAGCGATGCCACATCTACTCCAAGGAAAACAGCGTCCGGAAACTCCTGTGAAAATTTGAGGGAGATCCAACGGTCGGATCAAAAGTTATGCCCATTTCGAACCGGTACTCTGGTATGGAGCGACGAGACCACCGCCTCACCGAGGAGCGATGCCACATCTACTCCAAGGAAAACAGCGTCCGGAAACTCTTGTGAAAATTTGAGGGAGATCCAACGGTCGGATCAAAAGTTATGGCCCTTTCGAACCGGTACTCTAGTATGCAGCGACGAGACCACCGCCTCACCGAGGAGCGATGCCACATCTACTCCAAGGAAAACAGCGTCCGGAAACTCTTGTGAAAGGGATTTGGGGGAGGGGGAGATCCAACGGTCGGATCAAAAGTTATGCCCATTTCGAACCGGTACTCTGGTATGGAGCGACGAGACCACCGCCTCACCGAGGAGCGATGCCACATCTACTCCAAGGAAAACAGCGTCCGGAAACTCTTGTGAAAATTTGAGGGAGATCCAACGGTCGGATCAAAAGTTATGGCCCTTTCGAACCGGTACTCTGGTATGGAGCGACGAGACCACCGCCTCACCGAGGAGCGATGCCACATCTACTCCAAGGAAAACGGCGTCCGGAAACTCTGTGAAAATTTGAGGGAGATCCAACGGTCGGATCAAAAGTTATGGCCCTTTCGAGCCGGTACTCTGGTATGGAGCGACGAGACCACCGCCTCACCGAGGAGCGATTCCACATCTACTCCAAGGAAAACGGCATCCGGAAACTCCTGTGAAAATTTGAGGGAGATCCAACGGTCGGATCAAAAGTTATGGCCCTTTCGAACCGGTACTCTGGTATGGAGCGACGAGACCACCGCCTCACCGAGGAGGATTCCACATCTACTCCAAGGAAAACAACGTCCGGAAACTCCTGTGAAAATTTACGGAGATCCAACGGTCGGATCAAAAGTTATGGCCCTTTTGAACCGGTACTCTCGGTATGGAGCGGCAGAGACCACCGCCTCCCCGAGGGGCGATGCCACATCTACTCCAAGGAAAACAGCGTCCGGAAACTCTTGTGAAAATTTGAGGGAGATCCAACGGTCGGATCAAAAGTTATGGCCCTTTCGAACCGGTACTCTGGTATGGAGCGACGAGACCACCGCCTCACCGAGGAGCGATGCCACATCTACTCCAAGGAAAACAGCGTCCGGAAACTCCTGTGAAAATTTGAGGGAGATCCAACGGTCGGATCAAAAGTTATGGCCATTTCGAACCGGTACTCTGGTATGGAGCACGAGACCACCGCCTCACCGAGGAGCGATGCCACATCTACTCCAAGGAAAACAGCGTCCGGAAACTCCTGTGAAAATTTGAGGGAGATCCAACGGTCGGATCAAAAGTTATGGCCCTTTCGAACCGGTACTCTGTGGTATGGAGCTACGAGACCACCGCCTCACCGAGGAGCGATGCCACATCTACTCCAAGGAAAACAGCGTCCGGAAACTCCTGTGAAAATTTGAGGGAGATCAAACGGTCGGATCAAAAGTTATGTCCATTTCGAACCGGTAATCTGGTATGGAGCGACGAGACCACCGCCTCACCGAGGAGCGATGCCACATCTACTCCAAGGAAAACAGCGTCCGGAAACTCTTGTGAAAATTTGAGGGAGATCCAACGGTCGGATCAAAAGTTATGGCCCTTTAGAACCGGTACTCTGGTATGCCGCGACGAGACCACCGCCTCACCGAGGAGCGCTGCCACATCTACTCCAAGAAAAACAGCGTCCGGAAACTCCTGTGAAAATTTGAGGGAGATCCAACGGTCGGATCAAAACTTATGGCCTTTTCGAACCGGTACTCTGGTATGGAGCGACGAGACCACCGCCTCACCGAGGAGCGATGCCACATCTCCTCCAAGGAAAACAGCGTCCGGAAACTCCTGTGAAAATTTGAGGGAGATCCAACGGTCGGATCAAAAGTTATGGCCCTTTCGAACCGGTACTCTGGTATGGAGCGACGAGACCACCGCCTCACCGGGGAGATGCCACATCTACTCCAAGGAAAACGGCGTCCGGAAACTCCTGTGAAAATTTGAGGGAGATCCAACGGTCGGATCAAAAGTTATGCCCATTTCGAACCGGTACTCTGGTATGGAGCGACGAGACCACCGCCTCACCGAGGAGCGTGCCACATCACCTCCAAGGAAAACGCGTCCGGAAACTCGTGTGAAAATTTGAGGGAGATCCAACGGTCGGATCAAAAGTTATGGCCCTTTCGAACCGGTACTCTGGTATGCAGCGACGAGACCACCGCCTCACCGAGGAGCGATGCCACATCTACTCCAAGGAAAACAGCGTCCGGAAACTCTGTGAAAATTTGAGGGAGATCCAACGGTCGGATCAAAAGTTATGCCCATTTCGAACCGGTACTCTGGTATGGAGCCGACGAGACCACCGCCTCACCGAGGAGCGATGCCACATCTACTCCAAGGAAAACGCGTCCGGAAACTCTGTGAAAATTTGAGGGAGATCCAACGGTCGGATCAAAAGTTATGGCCCTTTCGAACCGGTACTCTGGTATGCAGCGACGAGACCACCGCCTCACCGAGGAGGGCGATGCCACATCTACTCCAAGGAAAACGGCGTCCGGAAACTCCTGTGAAAATTTGAGGTAGATCCAACGGTCGGATCAAAAGTTATGACCCTTTCGAACCGGTACTCTGGTATGGAGCGACGAGACCACCGCCTCACCGAGGAGCGATGCCACATCACCTCCAAGGAAAACAGCGTCCGAAAACTCGTATGAAAATTTGAGGGAGATCCAACGGTCGGATCAAAAGTTATGGCCCTTTCGAACCGGTACTCTGTGGTGGACCGTACGAGACCACCGCCTCCCTGAGGAGCGATGCCACATCTACTCAAGGAAAACACCATCCCAGGAAACTCTGTTGGGAAAATTTGAGGGAGATCCAACGGTCGGATCAAAAGTTATGGCCCTTTCGAACCAGTACTCTGGTATGGAGCGACGAGACCACCGCCTCACCGAGGAGCGATGCCACATCTACTCCAAGGAAAACGGCGTCCGAAACTCCTGTGAAAATTTGAGGGAGATCCAACGGTCGGATCAAAAGTTATGGCCCTTTCGAACCGGTACTCTGGTATGGAGCGACGAGACCACCGCCTCACCGAGGAGCGTGCCACATCTACTCCAAGGAAAACAGCGTCCGAAAACTCTTGTGAAAATTTGAGGGAGATCCAACGGTCGGATCAAAAGTTATGGCCCTTACGAACCGGTACTCGGTATGGAACGACGAGACCACCGCCTCACCGAGGAGCGATCCACATCTACTCCAAGGAAAACAACATCCAAAAACTCTTTGAAAATTTGAGGGAGATCCAACGGTCGGATCAAAAGTTATGGCCTTTTTGAGCCGGTACTCTATGGAGTGACGAGATCCACCTCACCTAGGAGCGATGCCACATCTACTCCAAGGAAAACAGCGTCCGGAAACTCCTGTGAAAATTTGAGGGAGATCCAACGGTCGGATCAAAAGTTATGCCCTTTCGAACCGGTACTCGCGTGTGGAGCGACGAGACCACCGCCTACCGAGGAGCGATGCCACATCTACTCCAAGGAAAACAGCGTCCGGAAACTCCTGTGAAAATTTGAGGGAGATCCAACGGTCGGATCAAAAGTTATGGCCCTTTCGAACCGGTACTCTGGTATGGAGCGACGAGACCATCGCCTCACCGAGGAGGCGTCCACATCTACTCCAAGAAAAACGGCGTCGGAAACTCTGTGAAAATTTAAGGGAGATCCAACGGTCGGATCAAAAGTTATTGCTACCTCTTTCTCCAAGACCACACCTCCCCCGGAAGCGCGGGGGTGGGGCGCGTACTCTGGTATGGAGCGACGAGACCACTGCCTAACCGAGGAGCGATGCCACATCACCTCCAATGAAAACAGCGTCCGAAAACTCTTGGGAAAATTTGAGGGAGATCCAACGGTCGGATCAAAAGTTATGGCCCTTTCGAACCGGTACTCTGTGGTGTGCAGCTACGAGGCCACCGCCTCACCGAGGAGAGATTCCACATCTACTCCAAGGAAATCGCCATCCGGAAACTCCTGTGAAAATTTGAGGGAGATCCAACGGTCGGATCAAAAGTTATGGCCCTTTCGAACCGGTACTCTGTGGTGTGCAGCTACGAGACCACCGCCTCACCGAGGAGAGATTCCACATCTACTCCAAGGAAATCGCCATCCGGAAACTCCTGTTAAAATTTGAGGGAGATCCAACGGTCGGATCAAAAGTTATGCCCATTTCGAACCGGTACTGGCCGGAGCGACGAGACCACCGGCCTCACCGAGGAGCGATGCCACATCTACTCCAAGGAAAAACGGCGTCCGAAACTCCCGTGAAAATTTAAGGGGAGATCCAACGGTCGGATCAAAAGTTATGGCCCTTTAGAACCGGAACTTTGGTATGCCGCGACGAGACCACCGCCTCCCCGAGGAGCGATTCCACATCTACTCCAAGGAAAACAGTGCCCGGAAACTCTTGTGAAAATTTTGAGGGAGATCCAACGGTCGGATCAAAACTTATGCCCATTTCGAACCGGTACTCTGGTATGGAGCGACGAGACCACTGCCTAACCGAGGAGCGATGCCACATCACCTCCAATGAAAACAGCGTCCGAAAACTCTTGGGAAAATTTGAGGGAGATCCAACGGTCGGATCAAAAGTTATGGCCCTTTCGAACCGGCACTCTGTGGGAGCGACGAGACCACCGCCTCACCGAGGAGAGATGCCACATCTACTCCAAGGAAAACGCCATCCGGAAACTCCCGTGAAAATTTGAGGGAGATCCAACGGTCGGATCAAAAGTTATGGCCCTTTCGAACCGGTACTCTGGTATGGAGCGACGAGACCACTCACTCACCAAGGAGCGATGCCACATCTCCTCCAAGGAAACACCCCCCTCCAAGGAAACAGCGTCCGAAAACTCTTGTGAAAATTTGAGGAGATCCAACGGTCGGATCAAAAGTTATGGCCCTTTCGAACCGGTACTGTCTGGAGCGACGAGACCACCGCCACCGAGGAGCGATTCCACATCTACTCCAAGGAAAACAGCATCCGGAAACTCCTGTGAAAATTTGAGGGAGATCCAACGGTCGGATCAAAAGTTATGGCCCTTTCGAACCGGTACTCAGTGGTGTGAGCGACGAGACCACCCGCCTCACCGAGGAGAGATTCCACATCTACTCCAAGGAAAACGGCGTCCGGAAACTCTCGTGAAAATTTGAGGGAGATCCAACGGTCGGATCAAAAGTTATGGCCCTTTCGAACCAGGCCTACTGGGGTGCGCACGAGACCACCGCCTCACCGAGGAGAGATTCCACATCTACTCCCAGGAAAACAGCGTCCGGAAACTCCTGTGAAAATTTGAGGGAGATCCAACGGTCGGATCAAAACTTATGCCCATTTCGAACCGGTACTCGGTATGGGCGACGAGACCACCGCCTCACCAGGAGCGCGATGCCACATCACCTCCAAGGAAAACGGCGTCCGGAAACTCTTGTGAAAATTTGAGGGGAGATCCAACGGTCGGATCAAAAGTTATGGCCCTTTCGAACTGGTACTCGGTATGCAGCGACGAGACCACCGCCTCACCGGGAGGCGATGCCACATCTACTCCAAGGAAAACGAGCATCCGGAAACTCTGTGAAAATTTGAGGAGATCCAACGGTCGGATCAAAAGTTATGGCCCTTTCGAGCCGGTACTCTGGTGTGGAGCGATGAGCCCGCCGCCTCACTGAGGAGAGATTCCACATCTACTCCAAGGAAATCGCCATCCGGAAACTCTCTGTGAAAATTTGAGGGAGATCCAACGGTCGGATCAAAAGTTATGCCCATTTCGAACCGGTACTCGGTATGGAGCGACGAGACCACCCCTCTACAGGAGCGTGCCACATCTACTCCAAGGAACGCTCCGAGGAAACTCTGTGAAAAATTTGAGGAGATCCAACGGTCGGATCAAAAGTTATGGCCCTTTAGAACCGGTACTCTGGTATGCCGGCCACGAGACCACCGCCTCCCCAGGAGGCGATCACATCTACTCCAAGGAAAGAGCGTCGGAAACTCCTTGAAAATTTGAGGTAGATCCAACGGTCCGGATCAAAAGTTATGGCCCTTTCGAACGGTACCTGGTATGGAGCGACGAGACCACCGCCTCACCGAGGAGCGATGCCACATCTACTCCAAGGAAAACGACGTCAAAAACTCTGGAAAATTTGAGGGAGATCCAACGGTCGGATCAAAAGTTATGGGCCTTTAGAAACCGGTACTCTGGTATGCAGCGACGAGACCACCGCCTCACCGAGGAGCGATGCCACATCTACTCCAAGGAAAACAGCGTCCAAACTCCTGTGAAAATTTGAGGGAGATCCAACGGTCGGATCAAAAGTTATGCCCATTCGAACCGGTACTGCGGTATGGAGCGACGAGACCACGCCTCACCGGGAGCGATGCCCCACCTCCAAGGAAAACAGCGTCCGCAAACTCTTGTGAAAATTTGAGGGAGATCCAACGGTCGGATCAAAAGTTATGGCCCTTTGAACGGTACTCTGTGGTGTGCGCTACGAGACCACCGCCTCACAGAGAGGTTCCACATCTACTCCAAGGAAATCGCCATCCGGAAACTCCTGTGAAAATTTGAGGAGATCCAACGGGTCGGATCAAAAGTTATGACCCTTTCGAACCGGTACTGCGTAGGTATGGAGCGACGAGACCCACCGCCTCACCAAGGAGGCGTGCCACATCACCTCCAAGGAAATCAGCGTCCGAAAACT